>VKOC01014754.1:0-119736 GCA_009364415.1 Spea multiplicata
ATATATATATATATTTTATAACTTTCTCAGAAAAATAATTGTCTTAGTATAAACCAATAGAAATGTTTTCTTGACTAAATGGATACACTGAATCAAACGGATTTGAAAATACATTAACTAGGCTGAAATATGTATAAATGCAATACACAGCATGTACATATCTGTATAGATAGATAAAATAAAAGTGCAATGTTTAGGGTCAATTAATCAACTTAAGACTCCTTTTTCAGATGTTGTATTACCAAACCTAAGCAACCCTACCGAGCGGTTTCCCTGCACACAATATATGGATATGAAAGGGGGGGATTAAAATAAGGGTGTATTTACTGGGGAGGTGTACATACCTGGCAAAAGTGCTGCTGTCCTTGGCCGGACCCCGCGGCTCTCCCTTCCTATAAATACATTATCCCCTGAGATACAAATCACTCTGTCGATTGTACTAAATGAATTACAAGCAAACGTATGTCTTTTATCATTGCCCCTTGAGAAATAGCCTTTCCGACCTCCTATGCAAATGAATTGCTTTCATAACAAACAATTAATTTGCATAAATTATCACAAAGACAAAGGAGCTGTGAAGCTTGCTTCGTAAAGCTTCTCTGGTAAGTCACACGCCATCATGCGTCCGCTGTCCTTTTATGCTCTTCAAAAAGTGTCCAAGTAACATTTATCATTAAAAATGAATAGCATTCTTTTATAGATTTCATATTTTTTAATTGTTTGTACAAGTAAATTGTGCGTTGTCACTGAATGATACATAAAGGGCCTATTACAAAAAGTATAATTAAAACAAAAAATGGAGGGTCAAATGAAGTTCATTTAATAGCAGAATACATTTATAGTAATTTTTCTATGTCTATTAATTTTAATACTTCAGAGCAGCGTTTTAAAAGAATAGCTCTTAAACTACTCCGTGTGCTAAATCCTTGAGCTTTCGTTATGTTATCATTTTAGTTTTTAATTACAAATATTTTATCTTCCTACAAATATGGCAATCCCTTGATACAAGCAGGAGTTACAGAACCTTTCACCTCTGACCCATTCCATCATAGTTTTTTTTACTCAGATATATTGGCTTGCTGAGGACATGTCCATGAGGAATTTCAGATTCAATATGTATTATTACAAAGGAAATTATTCTGGGCTGTGTTGAACTAATTTGCATTTAATATTACATTAACATTTCTCCTGGTCCCTGAGGACATGGCATCTTAAGATGTCTGTGGTATTGGTCAACATTTGCCGAGTAACATGTAGTGCCATATACATGTTAAGGATCTCATGGGGGTTTTATATCTGAAGAATAGTATAGAGTATCATGCTAGCACGGGAGAAGCCAGGATGGGTTCAAATAGAGAGAGGGGTTGCTGAGCTGGCTAAAACACTTTCATTTTTTTGGACCCTTTTAGTTGTGCCTGAGCCCTGGCTTGTCGGATGCCCACCTCCACCATTTTTTTTTACTTTGTTAATGTTTATGACATCACTAGTCGATTCACAAAATCCGTGTGGCTACATGTGCCAGTAGGCGCTATACTGTAGGTAGAATCCGATATACTAATGGGTACTATTGCTGTTTTCTGAATACGACAACAATCCTACAAATATATAAAAGCCCTTACCTTAAAAACATAAATTTGTTGTTGATCTTTTTAGGATTTCTGAACAAATGTTGCATCAAATTTTGGGTCCCTTTAGAAAAGGTACTACTTTTGGGAGCTAATTTGTCTCGTTTTTTTTGTGTTTACCCTACACACTCAATTTTCAGTTGGCTTACTGAATCCCAATTTTTTTTTCCTCTAGTATTACAAGCAATCCAGTGTATTAATCCCAGGCAGTTCTCGACGTCAAAGTTACGCATGCACACATGCTAACAAACTGACTCATCCTCATTCCGCATGTGGTTTCCTTGCTCAGCTAAGCATAGCTGCCATCTAACTCAGTGGGACGATCTATGTTGCCTTTTAACTTAAATAAATACATATCAATTATCCTATGATTTACCAGTAACTGTATTTCTTTTTCCATTGGTGGTACATTATTAATAATTAATAATCAGACCACTGCTGACACTTACAGTATAAACAGAGCGAAACAAAATCAGACATTGAAGTCTCAGCCTGTTCTTCTGCGTTAAAAACCATGTCTGTCTAAGGGCAGAATATGTCTTCGAAACAAATGATGCTTAGGCTTTTTTGCTTCCAGCTTGCTCTGTTCATGGTACTGTGTTCAGACATGGGGAAAACAAGTTATCAATCTGGCTGTGGAACCCTGACATTTTGGAAACATTAACTTAGTGATCCGTAACCCTGGAGGTCTGCAGGACATGAAATTTCAAAGCTCTTTCAAAAGACGAAGACCCGTCACAATGAGAAATGGAATGGATTTAGTCAGCAGGTGAAAATAGGGCTGTTTTTAAAGGGCAAAAAACGAAATTACTTGTTACAGTTCCTCTGGGTAAATATTTGATGCTATGCTACTGTAGTTTGGGGTAGCCGTATTAGTCCAGTGTATACGAATGCAAAAAAACAGAATGTTGCAGAATCTTGTAATACCTTTTTTATTGGACTAACAGTATTTAAAATAATAGACGAGCTTTCGGGAGTCCTCCCTTTATCAAGTCAAAAGCATTTCTGACCAAGCAAGTGAAAAACACAGTTTAAAACAGTTTAAAACTGACCAGTACATGTTCTGATACAGGGTTAAAACAGGGGTTAAAATAACAAGATAGAGAATTTGCAGACAAAAAACTAAGAGGGTGGTAAATAGTAAATAGTGGCATATACTGCACAGATAAGGGTAGAGGGGAGCAGGGGTGAGCATGTAGGAGAGAGAGGGTGAAAAAAAGGCACAGGTTATAGGAAGTTTTGATAATGAGCTAAGAAGCTCAAATCCACATTAAGTCCTCTGTTTTTACAATCATAAAAATGTATCATTTTGGCTTCAAATGTCTTTCTTTCTTGGGTGTTTTTGAAATTACCTCTCAGTGTTTTGATTTTGAGGTCATGTATGGAGTGGCCGGTTTGGGTAAAGTGGTGCCCAACTGGGGTGCAAAAGTTTTCTTCATCATGATGGTTGATGGAGTATCTGTGCAGATTCATCCTTTTATTAAGTTGCTGGCAGGTTTCACCGATGTAACACCCTATAGTACATTTGGTGCATTGAATCATGTATACAACATTCTGTGAAGTGCATGAGTATGATCCTTTAATATTGTATGTCTTGTTGTTGTGGGTGGCTGTGTTGCTGGTACAGATGTGTTGGCAGAGTTTGCATCGAGCTTTGTTGCATGGTTTGCTTCCATTATCTGTGTGTGTTGTTTCAGTATGTAGTTTGCTACTCACCAGCTTTTGTTTGAGATTCGCTGGTTGTCTGAAGGCCAAGATGGGGGGTTCAGGGAAAATTTCTTTTAACACCTCATCCTCTGCTAGCATTGGTTGCAGATCCTTGATGATTTTTCGGATTTCTTCTAGGGCAGGATTGTATGTGGCTACCAAAGGTATGCGTGAGGATGTTTGTTTGTCTCTGTATTGCAACAGGTGTTGGCGTGGTGTTTGTAGCGCAGAGTTAATTTTCTTATTGATTATCCTGGGTTTGTATCCCTTTTGTTTGAATGTCTCGGACAGTGTTTTAAGATGCATGTCTCTGTCATCAGTGTTGGAGCAGATGTGGTGGTACCTGGTGGCTTGGCTATGGATGATGCCTTGCTTTGTGTGGGATGGATGGAAGCTGGATTTGTGCAGGTAGTTGGATCGGTCTGTGGGTTTTCTGTACAGGGATGTATGTAGTGTGTCCTTGTTTATTGTGACAGTTGTATCCAAGAAGTTTATACTTTCTGTGGAGAAGTCCATTTTGAGTTTGATAGATGGGTGAAATGTATTGAATGCGTTATGGAACTTTCTGAGGTTTTCTTTTCCGTCCGTCCAGACAATGAAAATATCATCAATGTAGCGATAATATTTGTAGGGTTTGTGATGCTATGCTAAAAATAGCTGGTATATATTGTAATGTTAACAGCCTACATGACAAATGAAATGCAAATTAGTAAGTAAATAACGAGTAGATCACGGTGTTTTCCTAGATTTGAAATGCTAGTAAAAGTGTTGCTACATGGATAGCACTATTATATGCCACATCTCAGACCTGCTGGGTATCAACATAAACAGAAATATCAGCCAAGATATCTCAAGGGTTTTAGACCTCTAGTCAATCATCAGCAACTATTATAGGTTACATTCTTTTTTTTTTCTCAAAAAAGGAAAAAAAAAACTGCACAACTTCACTTTGTGCTGGGAACGGCTTGTAGATCACAATATGAAGATGTTATCTTCAGAGGTACCTAGTTTATCATGTGAACATGCCATAAAGTCATGTTAATATACAACTAATAAATGAACTAGTCATCTTTAGCATGTGTTTATTAAAACATAGTATGTAATAATTCCATGGTTATTTTGTTGTTGAGATATTTTTCTGTTTATTAATTTACACACAACCCCTTAGGGTTATCTGAGCATTAGCAGCTATCACATTGCAGCAAATGAGCCATTAATTGTTAAGATGGGATGAAGCACAGGTGGTGGGAGTACTTATAGATCCCCTTTCTATGATGAAATATACATAAATGGGGTCTGTTATACAGAATAATTGTACCTTTTTTAGTTGCTAATTTCCTTTCTAAGTTGGGGTATCTATCTATATTGGGGTACTTTGTGGCAGGCTAAGCAATATATGGCCATAGAGAGTGATGGAATCCCAAATGTTCAAGCCTTAGATATGAGTTTTTTTGAATGGCAATCAATGGGCATGTGCTGAATTTGTTGCTTATTGCTCATTATTATTCTGGGAATCTGAATTTTTATACGTTTTACGTTTTTAGGTCATGTGCTCCTATAACATTTCTGAGATGTTTGAGCCTTATTTGAAGCCTGGATGGTTTAAGTATTTTATTGAAGTAGTCCATTACTAAGACAAAGCTGTTTTTCTGGAGTTATTGAATTTATTTAATATATTGCAAAAATTGACTAATTTTAGACTACATGCTACAAATGATTCTTATCTCATCTCTTTTAATTTACTTACCTAAAACTGCCTCAAAAAGACTCACGGAATAACATATGTCAACTATATCTTAACATCTAATATTTATATAGCGCCTTCCTCCCAGGGGGACTTAAAGCGCTTTTAGAATTCGCTCTTAGAATTAACCAAATCGGCAGCTGAATTATAGTTGTTATTATTATCCAATCAATGGTATTCATTTAATTTCTTCAGAAGGATGAAGGGCTAAGTTGACCCTGGCCGGGATTGGAACCTGCAGTCAGGGGCATTTACCATCTGAGCTATCTCACCAGCTATGGAGTTCCATGTTCTGTGAATTCTCACAGATAATGGGACCAGCTGTCCCATTCTTTCCATATTTCAAGTATTTAAGCCACATCAGCCCTCGATATGTCATAAGATAAATAAAACAAGGGCCCAATATGGTTTTGAAAAGTCTATATATCATGAATAATGAAGATGCGTTGCTGATAATATCTTTTAAGAGTATTTTCACAGGCTTCATTCTGCATGAAACACACATGATTTAATCTACTCGATCATTAATTTAATTTTGTCTGACCACACAACTTGATTTAATATGTTATGCACATGAAGTATATAAAATATATAAAAATAGCAGTTCTGGTGATCACCTATAAAAATAGTCTTATTGCTATAACAACCAATAGAATGTTCTAATTCCTAGGGACTATGATGATAAAATAATATATAATTTAATTAATAATCTTAATTGCATACAATGTAGTTGTGCTGATATAACATTGGTAACATATAGATCTATTTACCTGGAATAATATAGGTATGCGTTGAGGGAGGGCATGTGCAACCATAAATACCCTTGTTGGTTTCCTGTGGCACTGGAGTTTCGTCTGTAATTATTATGCTTTAAGTTTCTACCTTTGTAGCATTCAGTATTTTCACTTGTTCCTCTGTTGTGTCACACAGGCAATGTAGGTGAAAACCAGCATTCTGATACTTAAGATCAACCTGCACTAGTGTTATATATTCATCGGGATTCTGTTTTTCAAATTAGAATATTCTATTTTTCTTCCAATGAAGCAAAAATGTCACAATAGGTGCCAGATTTTAATAGCAAGAATTTAATTAAACTTGGCAGTCAACACTTTAGTCAGATGAGAAAAAAAGTAAGAAAGTTAATCAGTTTTTGGAATATTATATTGGATTATGTTAGAGGAAAATTGCTAATTAATTTGAATTAAATAACCATTAACTATCCCAAATTTAACGTCAACTCAAATGCAATAAACTGTAAGGCGGAATGAATTCTAATGATAATTATTACTTTAATGTCTGAATAATTGAAAAAAAAAATAAAACACAAAACACTGCTGTAGGAGCACACAAAACAAATTTGACTAATGGAAAAATTGCTTTTTGAAAAAATATGTGCCTAACACTTTTGTGCCTGTTAGAAAGCAAGTATGGCTGCATTTGTTCAAAGTGAAAAAATATATTTTTGGACAGTTGCCTTTTTAACATTTTTTTTAATATTAAATGTATTTCTTTATCTATAATGTAAAATTAACCAGGCTTGTGCAGGCATTCTTCACACACAAGGACCAGAGAACGCATAGAAGGCGTTAAGCAAGTTGCCATACTGAACTCTTGCTTGGCCTCTGCCTAGGTTTGACATGCTCCTACATGGCT
This sequence comes from Spea multiplicata, assembly GCA_009364415.1. Classification (NCBI taxonomy): domain Eukaryota; kingdom Metazoa; phylum Chordata; class Amphibia; order Anura; family Pelobatidae; genus Spea; species Spea multiplicata. The sequence goes on from VKOC01014754.1 coordinate 6,730, forward strand.
TACTGTGTGTAGGTACTGTGTTATGATCGCTTCCAGTAAGAAAAACACACTTCCCAATGAATCTGGATTGCTTATGATGGATTTACTCCTTAAATTCAATAGTTGGATTCAGTAGGGGGATTTTACTGTGTCCCATAATGATGATTAATGAAGCATGTGGTGACCATAGGACTGCAACATCCAAGGAATGTATACACATTCAGAGTAGCCCTGAAAAAATATGCGCTTGGTTCTAGGTATGTCAATTTTTAATGTATTAGATGGAAGGGACAGATCAATTCTACAACATTCTAGAACACAATTTTTATGGCCACAGACATATTGAGTTTTTCTATAAACAATTGTTACAGGAAAGATGTCTTAATTTAAACCTGGGAGATATGCAGGAACAACTATTATTATCTTGTGTTATGTGTTATTATTGTCCATGCTAAAATCAGCTAAAAAATGTAAGTTATTGTGTATGTGTATTCATCACCGGCTAGTAAACCAAATTAATCATAGAATGCAGAAGACATAATGGTGCTACATTTTCTACAGTGCCGCATTTCATTATGTTATATAGCTCTCAGGATTAGTCTCTCTTCGTGTTAAGATACATTGTTGTTCACCACAAATACACATTGAAATAATACTTATATATTTTTTTTTAAATAATATGAAAACAATGTATCAAATTTAGGGAAGTCTTTAAAATAAATAAGAAATTCTGGGCTCCCTTCATTGCGACTGTTAAATACCGTATATTTTTTTTCCATAAGATAAATGTGAGGTTAAAACCAAATGGTCACAAGTAAAGAATGGTTGAGCAAGGGCGATTGCAGTAGGGATTTTTTGACAGATAAAACAAAGAAGGGACAAGAAGGAAGAGTCCCAACTAAAAACAAGTATAGGATATAAAATTCATATAGATTAAATCTACTTTCCTTATGTATGCCTGGTAATTTGATGCCAATACATAAATGTGTTAAAATGATATGGATCTGAGTGTTCTAGTCCTTGTTATGTTTGCCTCTATAAAGAATCGTGGATAACGTTAAGGACTGCGTAAGTGGATTGTTTTTATTGTATGTGTATAAAAGGCTGATTACGATTTACATAACTTGGCACAGGAACCGAGGTACAACGACTGTCCTAGTATTATAAGCAAATCAGGCAGGTTCCTAAAGCTCTGAGTAGGTTCCACCTAAAGGTTCTTTCCTAAATTGGCATGCAAATACATTGAGGGAAACATAGTTCACCTAGGGCACTGGAATCCCTAGGGCAGATGCTTCAGCCAGGTTTATTCTGAGACCTGCTTGAGAATTCATGGGCAAATTATCATGCATAGATGTCTCAGAGATGATCTTAATGTTAGAAGTCTCTGCTACTCTGGAGTATATAATCCAAATATTCGTATCTCCTTTTGCAATAAGATAATTATTGAAAGGTAACTCGCTATTTGGTGCCTGCTGTCAAGGTAAACCTGAAAAAAACAGTGAGAGGGTTGATGTCTTGCCAATTAGCAAAAAAATGTGGCGGAGAGAATGACTAAAACTAGAACATCTTACAGAGATTTATATGTAGTGACAGCCTGACAGAGCATGTGAGACTGCATACATGTCCCTGTCAGATACATACAACCTGGTACAGAGCAGGCTGCTGGAGACACACAAGCAAATAATCTTTATTAAGTATGAGTCATATACAAAGAAAAAAATACAAAATAATGATTTTATCAGAAGGTATACCATAGGCCAACATGAACTAGAGTCTTCTGGGTGTCCAGCCTCAGGCGTCTAGGTTCCACTAGGTCTACAGGAAAGTTCCACTCTGTTAAAGAAATGCATAGGTTGTGTTTATTTTAGGTACATTTTAGGTACTTGCATGTATTGTTTATTCATTGTTATCTTATCACAGTCTATTAGATAAAACACACTTGTTTAATAGACTTGAGTTTTTAAGCTCTGGCATCCGGCAATCACCTAAGTGAGATATGTGGGTTGGACGCCGTCCAAATTTTACATGATTACCTTTAACGGTGCCCTCCATGTTTGTTAATAAAGCCTATTAAAACAATATAGAACTAAATCACCTTTCTTCAATGTTGCACTGTGTTTCTCTATTCCGTTGCATTTAATGGTCAAAATCATTATGAATTTTTCTCCTAGACTCTCCCCTTTAAATTTAATCACATAACATATTCCTATTTTTATTTTAAGTCTTGTATGTGTTTGTAATAGTCCTTTAAAGGTGTTCTTTGTTGTTTCATGTGATTAAACCTTCAGAGGAAATAACTAAATTACAGATCGACTAAGGATTAGTTACTTTACGATATGGAGAGAACATTTAATGTTTTATCTGAATTTAAACAGTAAAAAATATTCAAATACGTATTACAAAAAATGTTGTAATAAGAATAATAATAGTAACCAAGTTAAAAGTCTCATTTGAATTCTAAAACTTTATTTCTTTTGTAAAATACATTTAGTAGCATGTATAAAGGTATATACATAGTAATGCATTTTCAGGGACAAGGGATTCTCATTTAAAACTCGAGTTCTGTGCTCGAGGCACCTCACTAATTTCTCGTTTTGACAACAGCAACTTTCCTTTTCCCTCTGGAAGCTTCTCATCCCAAAAAAGCCGTGTGCTATTTTTCAATGTAAGCTGTTGTATTATTTAATGCAAAAATGGTGTTAAAACTTGAGTGAAAAAGTCCATTTGCACTTTTCAGCAATGGAAATGTCAGCCCAATCTTGGCTTTTTGCAGATCATAACTCTCAACAAGAGAATATCTGACCAAAGCTTTTATATTCTCTTTTGCTTTTAAGAGCTTGTAAACTGGGATGTGGATGCAACCACTTAGCAGGAAAGACATTGGAGGGAAGTCAACATGTTGGCGCAAAAACATATATTGGATGTGCTAAGAACTTCAAATATTAAGTTAAAAAGGGCGCTGGAATGAAAAAAATACATTCAGCAAATGGTATTGCTACGTGCTCTTGTATGACACAGATACAAAGAACTGGGGTCTAACGTATAGGTCTTCCTAAAGAATCACCGTGTTTGGCAGCAGGTTATCTGATAATAATAATGATAATATATGTGGACATTTTTTATTTTGAAAATGTATACATGGCCAGTTTTTTGAAAGTTACTGACCACATTTTTTAAACAAAATCCAAACATATCTTATATGAAATATAAAAATATGGATTTAGAGGACGCCTACATAGATATTTTAATATATATTAGCTGTACCTGAATATTCATCTTCTGAATACGTCAGATTTGTCACAACATGCCTTTTGGAGAGGGTTGGGGGTGCATTTAATACCTGGCAAGATTAACCCTAGTTGTTGTTATAGAAATCTATTCATTAAACGGCGATTATTAGGAGAGTGTTCGTTAGAACTGTGGTTCACTATTCATTATGAAAATCCATCACTACCAAGTTTACTCAGCAAGAATGGCTGAGTGAGCCCTGTATAATGCACAATGCATAATTTAATGTATACTTTAATGTGTTAAGAAGCTCTCAAGAACCTACACTGATTTGACTATTACATTTATTGATATAGCGCCAATAGGATTCTGTAGCGTTGTTACAACAGGGTACGGTGACGTAAATAAGACAATTTAAATATCATTAACACACGTTAAACATACCGAAGGAGAGAAGCTCTTGCAAGCTCGCAATATATTTGGTGGTTGAGGTGGAAGAGAGACAGTAGGAGAGGACAGCTTGAGTGAGGATGAGTGGTGATATGGAGAACCCTGAGTTGATCTTGCAGGTGGACATGGCAGCTGGCTTCTTTGGCCGCTGGTTGAGGGCATTAGGAAGGAAGGTTGTATGCTTCTTGGAACAGGTCGATTTTTACAGAGCATTTGAAATTAGAATAAGAGGAAGAAAGTCTGAAGGAACAGGGTAGGGAATTCCAGAGAAGTGGTACAGAGTTGCTTAGGGCTCTATAGGTCAGGATGAGATGTTTGAATTTAATTCTGGAGTGTACAGAGAGCCAGCGGACTGATTGGCACAGTGGGGCAGCAGATTAATAACTGTGTGAAAGGGAAATTAGTCTGGCAGTAGTGTTCCAGATGGATTGGAGTGGTGTAAGGCAAGAGCTGGAGGGAGAGCAATGAGTAATGTAAGAAGATATCACACAGCTACGTATTATACAGGGCCAGCCAAACTCTTTCTACAGCAGAAGCTCATTGGGGTAGCTTTTCATAACGAAGAGGAACAGAAACTCTTCCTCATACTTTCTCTGTCCTACCTTTAGTGTATTTCACTTTTATTTTCCTGGTAAAATAACTTATTTTAATAACTTTAAATAAGTTTTACTGGAATTCTTGCAATACAAATTGGCGTTTTGGCATTTTTCAATTCAAGGAACACTTTAATATGTCATTTTTTCATATTCCACATCATTATTTTATTGCTTAACGGTGACAGATAAGAAAAAGACATTGTCTTATATGAATTTTCTATAGTGACATTGTCAAAGCTAAATACATTTTTATGGCAAAAAAAAAACAAGATACGTTTTATATATGTTGTAGGTGTCAAAGTGATTCAAAGGATATTTCTGGAAACAAAAGCCTCAATGAGTGTATTGTCCCCAGAAAATGATTAACATCTGGTCACCTTAGGTGAAAGAGCTACTATGAATGTAAGATGGACTAAGCAACTATTACTTCTTATACATTTAGTTAAAAAGCAAAAGTGTATGATACAAAAATAAATTACTGGTACAATGTTTTAAATATGATGTTTTGAAAATGATGGTGTTATTTTAACATATTATATTTACATACCTTTTATATGTAATGCCAAATGCCTGGGGTATGATAAGAAAACCTAATTCTGTTGAGATCGGAACATAATAACTCATAATAAATAAAACTTACAGTCTATGGATTATGACTTTTCCGCTGCTTATAGAGCAGACAGCAAAAGCAGTATCTGCAATAATGCACATGGAATTTTGATTAGGGAACATTCACTACAGCCTTAAAAAAGGAGCACAAAGAGTTGCTATATTTCACAGTTATCACGTTGCTTTTAATACTCCAAAATCCTTTATAAATCCTACATTGTTAGAACTTTCTTTGCTGGTGCATTACAATCATTATGAAGCATCAGCATAATTCAAATGCATTCGCGTCAGTTATTACTAAACTGGCCTATTCTATAATTTTGTCAAGACGCAAAAATGTTCTTTATGCTACTGTGAATTTGTATTTGTGAACAGTATTTTATTTTATTTTTTTAAGCTTGCTTTTTCTGTGGTACTGTTTCTAAAGCAAATTAAATTTATAAAATGTAACAAAGAAAATCAGTTGGGTTGTTATAGAAGTCACAAGGCTAGACTTGGGAAGAAAAGGCACTTTAAGGCACTTTAAAGCCAACGGTTGTTAAATAATGTATGTTCAGCCAGTAGCTGGATGTGTGGGGCTACGTAGCTGCGAGTATCTGATCTGTCATGTGAGCAGCAGTAGCCGTGACTGGCGCCATCCGGATTTTGCCCAGTATGGGCTTGGTCAAAGTCTTTATCTAGATGGTCAGTGGTCAAAAAATGTCTAAAGCTTGGAGATATTGAGTTTTTCAGTACCATACCTATTTACTTTTGATCTTGTTTATTCAGCTTAATGTATAGCTAGTTTTCTATTCTGTTACGTGTTGGTGCCTCAGCCCACTCATCTCACATTATTGATATTTGATGGGAACAGTCCTAACCATTTATTCACATATAGTATCCTGACGACCCTAGAAAAACAAAATAACTAATACAACAACATCTCTAACTTCAATAAATCAAATCGTTATAGCAACAGCACAGAAGAGGCTTCAATAATGCAACTTTCTCAAGATTGTAAGCTTGCGAGCCGGGCTCTCTCCACCGAATGTATCGGTTTGTCTTAGTCTGTCAATTCTTGTCTTGTCATATCCCTTGAATTTATGTATTGTATTAAGCGCTGCGTAAATTGTTGGTGCTATATAAATAAAAGATAATAATAATACCTGGTTAATGTACATTTTGTTAAATGACTGGGGTGTTACTTCTGTGAGCAGAGGAAACAAAAGGTTTTGATGTCAACACCATAATATTTTACCTTTCTATTAAAAAACCTAATTGGTCTTAAAACAACAACACTTCCCCATCGAGTAGTAGTCTTTCATGTTTAACAGTTTCATATATAAGAAGAAAGGTTTGCATTTACAGTGCAACACAAAGCTTTCTTTTAAAATGAAGAGCTAGCTGCTGATCTGTCATAGGCTGAATTTAACCCCTCGTTATGTGTGCCTACTATACTTGTAGCAATGTTATGTGCTGTCACCTATGTGTGGTGCGTAGGCAAGCTACATGTACATATGTACCACTAGATATATTACAATCGCATGAATGCTTTGCCTTAAAATTGGTATTTACAAATAGCATAACGTGTACTGAAAAAATAGATTTCCATAGGTTAAATGTAAGCTATTAGGTTGTCATCTAAACCTAACCAACACAACTATAAAAATAGACACTGCCTCCCACAATGAAAAATGCGTCTTGACCACAGTACTCGAAAGCATGACAAGATTGTGTTTATGAATGGTCATTGCCGTGGCTTATTCTGGCCTAGTCCTTAGGGTGACCAGGCTCCTCGTAATGCCTCTGTTCAGTGAACCTGTTAATAGGGAAATCAGTGATCTCCCCAACAGGCCCATTAAGACTATGGAGTTTCCTACACGGTTTCCTTCCATGCCACGCTTCCTATAAAAGTGGTTATTTCCCAAAGCCCTTTTGTAAAGCCAGTGGTGCGGACAGGGTGGCTGGTAAATGCTAAAAATTATATCCAATGAAACGAATAATTGTCAGATTTCTTATGTTTTCACTTACTAAAAGTTAGTAGGTTGGAAAGTCTCACAATGTTTTCATGCCTGAGCCAAAAAGGACCGATGTGCTTAATTGTTGTTCAGCTGTATTTTTATTGTACCTAGTATACATTCTTCTAGAAACTCCATAGAAAAAATGTCAAAATGAATCACTTTACATTCCGTCTCTATTTAATTTGCCTAACAGGCACATCTAAAATGAAGAACAAAATGTTGAAATATTTTCACAGTTACGGCATGATTACATTTTTTTGCTAGTGTTTTCTTAATAAAATGCATCTAATTGATCAATTAACTAGAGCAAAGGTTCATGTCGGAATTCATACCCACTGGCGTCAACCCTTTACCGGCAGCTTTATAGAAAATAGGGTTACCGTTAGTTGCACAGAGTTGGTGCTTTAAGTACCATTTATATAATTACAATTATTTAAACTGTAATTCAGTCTTGTATTACCCACTGCTGTGAATGCAGAAAAACAACATTATAATGGATTGCTGTTTTGAGTGCAAATTAATGGAAAACAAGGTCACAGTAATTATGGGCAAAGAAAATATTTCCATGTGAATATGACTACACAATATTGTAAGCTCTGCGGGTAGTGATCTTTAAGCATTTAGGGAAAACTAGAAAGTAAATGGCCAATTGAGTTTTACATAACACCCACCTATAATCACTGAGTCTGCGAGAGTGCTTTCGGCATGATGTGCTGCTAACCTGTAAATAAAATTATCAACTACTTTTGATTTGCAATATTTTGCCTCTTAGAAGTACATGGGATTGATACGTATGAGGACACTCTTGGCATAAACGCAACACATAAGTTTATCAAAAATAGAAAAAAACAAACAAAAACAGTCAAGCCATTTTTAGTTACATTACTGGATCTACTCACTCTATCCCTCCATGCTCTGCAGAGAGTTAGTGTTTTTTTAAGTAAAAAATCCCAGAGTGTTTTTTTTTTAAGTAAAAGTACTCACTTAAGGGAGTATTGGTAGTAGAGTTGTGGTTTAAACTCCCTCACACCATTACTCATTATGTGGGCCAACTCTGGCTGGTTTCTCCAAGAAGGCCTGAGTTGGTTCTGTATAATACACAATTCAGTGGGTTAGGAGACATTTTAGAAATCTCAATTAATTAACTGAACATTATACAGAACTTGCTATGTTTTTCCTGCCGAAGAAGCTCTCTGAGGGTTGGACCTTTGTTAAGTTGTTAAAACCACAGCTCACTACACAACGGCTGGTGTGTGTAGTATTTTCCTTACCGCTGTTTGAACCTGGAGTATTAAACATCGGCACTGCAGCAGTGGTTTTATATACCTAGAGCACCCAAGCAAATGGTATGCAGAGTGTAAGTATCATATGGCTTCATTTTGAATGAGATATTTACTTATGTGCCTTCACATGAAGCCACTTTGCTAACTCAATCATACCTTGGAACTCTCTATGTTTGACCTGTAGTCTTCAGCTAAAGCACCACTTCCCAGAGTCTCCGGGTCACCTTCCTCTTTCTTTGAGCAGGGGAGTGGCATTTGACCGTGGGCCCATTCTTGGAGTTAGCCCTGCCCCCGCATAAAGCTACTCCCTGAGAAAAGGGAAAGCTTTGGGAAGTTCCCAAATATGATCACAATGCTAATAAACTGAATACACATTTGTTTGTCACATATCTGGCTTGAAATAATACGGGTTTAGTGCCTAGATGTTTAGCAATATAACCTATTCCTCAAAGGTTAACTTTTATTGATATTGTTAATGGAGACTGAAGACAACTAGTAAGAACAATTAAACCACTATAGTCAGTGTGTGTTTGTGCACAGAAAATCATTAATCAATTTCAAATGCAGATTATTCTTTAGCAAATTGGGATTGATTGCAATATAGTGGTAGAAGAAACAATAGTCCCATATTTAATAAATTAATGTCAAGCATTCTCATAATTTATACAAATAAAAGAAATACTCCAATAAAATCATTTGTTACAGTTTATTTATTGGCCGAGAATGAGTAATTATTTAGAGCAGGTAAAATAGAATTGGACTTTATTTTTTTAAGTTGTTTTGTTACAATATGTGGACACTGCTACGTATCCAAAAATGTCATTAATGTATGTGCAGAATGTGGGTTATCCCCTTTCATTTGCATACATTTTTATTTCTATATTATTTCCCACAGTGATAAATGGAATAAAAAATAGAAGCTGACATTGTCATGAGCTTTTATAGATAAAGATACCCTGAACTGTTTCACACCAATAATATATATATATAATATAGTTGAAATAGATGGTGTGTTGCAAATAAATGCCCAGCTGGGTTTAGAAAGCAACTAGAGGATGGGAACAATACATATTTAGCATTATTGTAGTTCAAATGTTGGGGGCACTTAATCAGTTTTTACTTGCTGGGGCCTGAGCCATGTGACCCCTCTAAAGCTTTCACAAATGGTACAACTTGTGGCATAACTGCAGTAACACATATGTGTTGTCTCACAAGACACTAGTGATCCTGACTGCACTATTATCTTAATCCCTTCTGAAACCTGCGTGTCCTAGAAAACGTGGGCTTCCAATTGATACAGCAACCGTATGTTGCATCCAGGGCTGAGATTCTCATGGTCTATTTAATAAGTGGCAGACTCCCTGGTGTGTCTAGTTTGGTGGATCAGTGGTCTCATTCTTATCAGCCCATGTACACAATGGTGGGATGTGCCATGCTGGTATACCTCTGTATTACATGTCCTTAAAATGCAACACATGGAGTCATATCCCAGCACATAGCATAGAGGTGGAGGTAAGTAGTGGGGGTTAGGCCAAGGGCAGCCTCCCACCAAAATACATTGCCGGATCTAATGTAGCAGTAGGTGAGCATGGGCAATGGTGCCTCCATTAAGACAGTTCTCTCTTCTGCTCCCTCTGCTCCATGGTAATTGTCGGCACAGAGAAGGACATTTTCATTAGAGGCAGCGTTTCAGACACTCAGATAATATAATGAATTATCAAGAGCAAACCCCAGTGAGTGTTTGAGAAAAGAAACATTGAGTAATAAATTGGTAATGTGGGAAGTTTCTTAAAACTACTGATTTAGTTATACTTTCTTGCCAAAGTATCGTATTGGGTTTGGCCCTTTATAATGCATATAAAATATAAAGGACTTAAAATGGCACAGGTTATAATGCCACAGCCCGCTACATATACCTAGAATTAGCAATCCATGTGGGGAGTAGAAAAGACCTGACCTGTGGAGACATTTAACTCTGGAGCTGAGCAGCTGGGACATGGGGACCAGTTTCAGCCACACGACGTTTAATCTGTAAGCCTAAAAAGCTGTCTAAATGGGCATGTTTATGCAAGTACTCACAGAAGTATTTGTAATTTGTATTCTATTCTCTCATTTAAAGAAGTCATCGTGTTATGACACATTTCACAGTACAGCATCATTTTAAAAGTCCAGAGCTCGGAGCAATTTTTTTGATAAACACTCTGTAATGTACAATACATATCAGAGCAGTGTGCCATCATTGTGGAATGCTATAAGTATTCTCAAATGTTACTGTTCAAGGCTGAGTTAGCAAACCCGTTCTGTAACAGTTCACATTTATAAGCACTGAATGAACCAAACAGCGTGCCTCAGAGCAGCAGAGGGCATTTCCTTCAATCGTGTTGGACCACCCTTCTAAACATCTTCAGTTGACAAGTCTTGATAATCTCAATTTGCCTGCCAATTGGGTTTTTTCCCTAAAGAGAATTATCTTTCATTACAAAGGTCCAACCCAAGTGAGCTTCTGCTACGTGATGGGCTTGGCAGGACCTGTATAGGGCCAGCTCAACCCTTCTTGCTGGAGCAACCTGCTAGTTTTAATTCTTCGTAATGAATAGTGAAGTTAGAGAGATAAAACCACAACTCTCTTCTTTCAGAATAATAATAAAAAAGATTTCCTGTGCATTATTACAAAGTCTTGTTACAACATCAGTTCTTTACAATGTTTAACATCTAGCTCAGGACGAGTGGCACGGCACCGGAAGACTTGGGCCCATGCGGCAGTTCCAGTCCTTCACCGGCTACCGTGTGGCCGCAGGCTGAAAACAAGGGCTGCACCTGTAAAAGGGTAGGGTATGGCTGTGTGGCTCTTAAAAGCAAAAAGTAAAAAAAAAATAAAATGATATGTAATACACTCCTAAAGTTACATACAAATAGCTAATTGAAAACCAAATGTTTTGCATTGATTGCCTTGCATTTCATGCAATTATAATTGCTCTTGTTATGCTGTGATAAATATCTCCCTGATTATAAATAGGTAGTCTTACACATAGGTGAATTTAGTGTTTTTTTTGCATTTGGTTATCGTCTTCATAAATAGGAAAGAAGACGTCCTGGGAAGACACATAATTGCAAATTTAGTCAAGATTAAAGGCATAACAATATAGATAATTGCATGCAATTTGCTACAAAACACAACAGAAGGTTTTATGAAATGTTTACATTAAATATGAAAACAATTATAGAAAATATTGTTTTATTTGCGATATGATTCATCAACAGCAGCTATGTTGTCAGATGACAGTAAATTCATTCTCAGAGTTAAAGTGAAGAAGGCTTTTTGTGCACTATGGCCGCTCTGATGCTGCTAAGTTAATGAGATATTACAACAATTTGTGTAAAAAACAAAAGTAGGTTAAAAAATAAAGTTCAATGGCGCTTCCTTATGGCGAAGCATCATGGCTAATAAAGTGGTTTTACAGAGCAGGCTGCACTATATCACACCTGCAGGGTTTACATAACAGATGCTTTTAAAGAAATGCTTTTCTGCGGAAAGGAGAAAATGGGTTGAATATCAGAGGTGTATAAGCACAGGGAGCTGCCATTAAGCCCCTTCTCCTCTGCATTACACGGCAGATGTAATTATTGTTCCTGGGAACTTTACGGGGCAGGAGTTCCAGAGCTAATGGGGAAGTAAGTTCAGAAAGGTCTGGAGGGTACAGCTAGCTGTGGACGAGCATGGGGCTAGCCTTGGATTAATGCATTAAATTGGTTAGGGTTGGGAGGAGAATAGGACAGGGCATGGCCGAATACTAACTCGGCTATACTGCCATGGAGTAGGATGAGAATTACCCGGAGACCCTCGGAATTTCCAGGCCAGTCCCAGAAAGTTCCCAGGTATGCTAATTGAAGATTTATTTTAAGATACAAGAATAAATAGCAAATCTGTAATATCATATCACTTAGTTACATCAATGGGGTTATCCTTCACTTCAAAAATAAAGCTTCCTGCAGCTCTTGCATTGCTTGCTAGCTACCTTTATATATTACTGCACCACAGAAAAAGACAGGGTAAATTAGTCCATCACATACAATTAAGAATATAAAATTGGGTCTTACAGCAAGTTCCCACTTAAGGAAAAGACAGATTACTATAATTTGTTATGTATGCTGGGTACCAAGCTAACTGCAAATCTAACAAGTAGGTTATGAGATTGATGATCACAGATACACAGCGTAATGACAAATGCTGCTTGGAGTTGCCTTACCCAATCTAAGCTTCCAGATTTTTTTTTAATGTGCATTCTGCCAACAACATATGTTGAAAATCTGCCTTATTAGTACTAGGCACATTTTTTAACGTAAACATCTAATATGTATGGGGTTACTTATGGAACAAAATGGAATCAATAAAATTAGGGCACTAAGACATACCATTGAGTGGACTTGAACCCATTTGGAAATTTACCTTTTGATGGGTAGAACCATCTTGGGGACTCTAGCTTATGGACCTTAATGGAAATGAATGAGGGTAATAATGTTGAAAGCTGTGGAATTAACAACTTCTCATTGGTCAGTGGAAGAAGTTTCTAGAGAAGTCAAAATTTTCCATAGATTTTGTTACTTGAGTAAAGGTGAATCCTACTGAAATGAGAGCATGCTTGACCTTGCCTTTTTTATAGGGCACAAGGATAACCTTCTACTAGATGTGCAGGACAGGACACTCATTGTAGTGCAATACGCTGGTAGTAAGCCCCCAAAAGCAGGACCCCTTTCTTCTTCTTCTGTACTAGTGTATTAGGTCTGTGTGTGCTAATGTTAATGTTGCATATTGTTAATTGTAATGCTACTGTAATGCTACTGTTCATTTTATATTCTCCCCTCATTGTAGCCCCATTACAGAATCTGCTGGCACTCTAGAAATAAAATGTAATAATGATATTTACTTTGTATTAGTAGCATAAACTGTAAACCCCTGGTTTACAAGGAGTGTGTCTAGAATTATATAGGGGTACCACAATAAGGTGGGCTACATTATCTAGCTTCACCCCTGCATGTCCACACACTTTTCATGAGCAGATATGTCAGTGGTTTCCTTGTTTAGGATGCCCTATGAAAGGCAACTATTACAAGGCACATAGACCATGCGGATTTGGGAACATGTTGGCTGATGTGACACAGAAATGCTATGGTCTGCTTATTGTATACCATTTATTATAACCTCGATAATTTCATAAAAAGTATGCCTGACAGTAAGTTCATACAAGCATTACCCAGAAAAAAATATATCTGTACCAATGCCACATAATTCAGTCATTATTGATGGTTGTTCATATATATTATTAGTAATAATAATAATATTAATAATAATATTATTATTAGTTTTTATAGTCTATAGAATAACGAATTACACCAGTGGCACCATTAAAACCAATGAGTCTGCTACTTTGCTCCATATACTAAAAACATCTTTTTAGATCTTGGGAACACGAATATAGTCCTTACATCAGCAATCTACAGAATAAGAAACCTTTCTGTTGCATAATTATGACATACTGGCATATTAATGTGAATTAAATGAAACATTGGCCGAGTTAAAAATGATAAAAAACCCAAAAAACATATTATTGTGTAGTAGCAGCTTTCAGGTAGTGCCTGCTAAAAAAATTATCTCGGAAACAGCCATTGCTCTCTGCTTGATCTGTAACTTGTACTGTGGGGGAAAAGAAATATTACATAGCAGTCAGGAGAAAAAATGTTCTCCAAGATAATATGACATAAATAAGTGTATCAGTGTTCCGTCAGTGATTAAATGGCATTATTGATACATAAAATTCCCCGACAATACACTAGGGAATATAATACCATCAGCATTATCTTGGTGTGTTGTGAGAAGAGTTGCTATTTTGATGAGTTTCTTAGCACGGTTTTACACTGAATAAAAGAGATTAAAAAACGTCGGAGACAGCAGAGAAAATGGCCCATAAGGTCACCAACCTTTAAAGAGACAGCTTGAATGTGACATCAAGACAAACACTGTAAATAATTATTTATTTAGCAAAAAAAGTGCAACCTCTTTATCAATACACTTACTTTATGACAGCTTTAATACCGATGAGATCATAATGACACAGGTTAAATAGTGACAGGGGAGAAAAATGGTAAAACGTTATAATTTAAAACTAGAAGGTCAGAGGTAATTTAACAAAGTTTTACTATACTGAGAGGGTAGTAGATAAGTGGAGCAGCTACCAGCATTGTTGGAGGCTAATGCAATAAGGGAATTGAAACATGAAATATGAGGACCAAGGCAGGGGCCTTCAAGCAGCTTATCAGTGCCATTCTAAACACCAAACAGCCTGTTTGTGCCATCTTTCCCCCAGCTTGTCAGTGCCCTCAGACAGCTTATCTGTGCCATCTTTGCCCCAAACAACTGGTCTGCGCCATCATTGGCTCAAACAAATTGTCTGCGCCTTCTTTGCTGCTTCTCCCCCACCACATACATTCTGGCACACATATCTAAGCACACTTACACAAATTACACTCACTTGCTCATACTGACTAACACACATGTACACATACATGCTCACACACACAATTACATATCCATGCTCATATACACACACAAATTACACATCCATGCTCACACTACTAAACATCAATGCTCACACACACACAATTACATGTCCATGTTCTCATACATATATAGGCACAAATACATATACATACTCTCACCTCTCCTGCAGCTTTCAGGCAGCCTTGGTTTCCGGCTGCATTTGCGGGGACTAGAGAAACATTTTAGATTTTTCAAAGGTTGACCTTTTCCAATTGAGTTAAGTGTCTTTGCCAGACGTTAAAGCTATGAGCTTGGGCTGTGTCATGAGCAAAGTTTAACGAGAGTCTATATTTCAGATAGATTCTGAATGACGGTCTAAACGTGTGGGTGCATTAGGGGTCATGTGTTCCCTGATTGCTATCACAGCCTTTCTGTAACTGCTTTGACACTTATCATTTTTGTACACGTGCCCTTTGCCGGAAAGGCAGATGCATATCATTTGAAGGTTAAATCTCTAAAATGCGTTTGTTCTAAACTCAAATGAAAGATTCAGGAACATAACACGCAATGTCAATATTATTTCTCAATTATAAGGCACAAGCATGTATCACAACCGTACAACAGACCAGGCTTACATGGTAGTTGGCTCTGTTGTGGGAGTTCTTATTTCTAAAAGGATGGCATAGTCTGCTATAGTCAGGGACAATCTGTATTTGCTGTAAGCACCGTGAAATGTTTTGTTATACACCGAGACTTGCACAAGGTCTTTAGACATACATTCTTTTATTATAATTCACCTGGAATTCACAAGGAGGTAACTTTCAGGTCTGTTTAAGGCGGTAGGAAGGCTGGATCTCTCTTTACAGCCCTGGAGAGCTTGACAATACCATACAGGGTAAGGGTCACATTTGTGATAAATTATTATGTTATTTTTGTTATTTTATGTATTGTTAGACGTTTTTCCATCTTCTGCTGTAATTCCATCTTGGAAGGTATAACTCATTTTTGGGAAACATCTACCTGCATTGTTTTATTAAACTGTGTAGAACTACCAATGGAGGCAGTAGAACCCAGGTGCGGAGGTTGGATAGCAGAAAGCCAAACACTGGGGGAGGGTCGGCCCAGGACAAACTGCTGACAACAAAGATGGACCTCTAAAGCCGAATCAAGCACCGAGGATAAGCAGGCCAAAACAGTAATTGTAAGAGATAGCGATGCCGTGGGTCATAGCCGAGTCAGCAACTAAAGCACACAGGACAGAAACCAAGCCCAATCAGCAGACTGGAGTTGTGGTCACAGGAACAGGCCGAGTAAAGAACCAAGAAACGTTCATCAAAAATTGCAATAAGAATCTACTAACTACCCCATAAAGGGCAAGGCGGAAATGTAGGCCCAAAGTTTAAATAGAGGAATTTGCAAGGAAACGAGATTAGTCAGAGGTCACCGAGTCCTCTTTAAGGACTGGCGATGTGATTCATCCTAAAGGGATCTCTATCCACATTGCACTGATAACTGTGCCAAAGAAATTAAACAATAATAATGAAATAAATAATAAAAAATGAAAAATCCCTGACATCCCATTGCCCTAGCACTACATGTAACCATTATAACCCCCTCGTTCACTACCCCAAACCCATTAAACCAGAAGTATTAAAAATACTACTCTATAGGGTATTATCTAAGAGATAGATGCAGGCTACTAGAATATAAAAAAATAAATTGGTATGGGAAGGGTTAAAGTTTATTTGGTCTCAGGTCTTAAGTTATTTTCAGGATACCTTTATGCCCACCTAATGTTCTTCTGGCTCTAAAGTGGTTAAACCATCTTAAGTCAAGTGTCAGTTTAAAGAAAGATGACGATGAGGCGGAAGCAACTTACAATGTTGCATGCAATCTTTTTCTAATAAATATTTTCTTATGGGTATCTAGGGAAGCACAGTTCTGCTTACTGGGCTGTTTGGGTCATGCTCCCAATCTTGCCTTCTTGTTCCAAGTAATCATTTGGGATAAAGGAAAGTTTGGTCTTTGTTAGAAATATTCCTCTTCGTAAACATTAGAAGTTCACCCATTGGTGGGGGTCACCAGGGAACCCATTGAGTTTTGAGAAATATTGACATTTTTAGAAATGTTAACAGTTAATGCTGCAAATGTCTCCTTTCGAGAACATAGCAATACAGATGTTTTACTTGTTCAAGTAATAAACATTTATGTGCCACTGGCAGTGCCATTCAACTTCATCCAAACCGCAGCAAGGGGCACTTTGAATCATTCTGTTAATAATGCTTTTTTTCTGATGAATCACTGTGTTCAGAGTCAACCTGTGGAATGTACAGATTTTAATGCCTATGATATATGCATGGCCCCTTTACATTTTCATTGTGTGCGTATTGCAGATTCCCCCCATATGCATTTACCCCTTCCCTTGCCTCCAGCTATTTGCCCCTGCCCCCCCCCCCCAGATGAACACATCTCCAGACCCGCGATCACATGCACGCCAAGCAATCCCATTGACTTTAAAGATTTTCATACAGCTAATCAGTAGCATAAAATGTCATATTTTGGAGGAGGGCAGCTCCTGCAGAAGGGCTGCAACTTCTGTATCAGGTAAGCTTTTTAATTTTGGAGCATTGCATATTAAAGTACTCACAGAGTACTTTAAAATACATATTTTTAGAGGGGATGTCAGTGACAAAGACTGTCCCATTAATTTAGTCAAGTAGCGTATAAGTAAAGATGGCCAGATTAAATAGAGACCAAATGGATTTAATAATACTGAGATTTTGTTAAAAATAACATATATCTTGGGAAAAAAAACAATAGTAGATTTATTTTAAAATGCCACCTTCAGTAGCAATTAAGTTTTATTTCTTGATAGGAATTCACTTTGGAAACGTTGACCTGTTTTACAGTATAAGGGAGCCGAGTGGACGTCTGTATTGTAATTGATTTCCAAACTAGACACGCATTGCACATTTTGTTGTATTATCTGAAGTATAGATAGGAGTTCAGGAGGATGTCATCTTAAATGTGTGTAGTAGTAGTATTTGTATGTTTTGGTACTTACTTAGCAAATGTAGTTTTACTAGTGGTAGCCGATTTGGAACAGTTAGTTTGGGTGGTTTCATTGTAGCCCATTTCAAATACTTCAAAACCAAATCTCAATTTTAATACAATTTTCCTTATTTCAGAACACAAACTATGGGTCTATACACTGTAGTATATTCTTCTCACCAACCTGAAAATAGCTGACTTATTTCTCTTTTGTCTGTCATTCCAATGTTGAATTCAGATGTATTTTCACCAAGATTATGGAAAATACCCTGAATTATTGTGCTATACAGAAGCAGATTTCAGATAACAGGACATCTGATAGACAGTGACATAAAAATAACATAACCTGGGGAAGCGGTATAATAGCCTCTTAGATGGGAAAGTGCTTGTTTGGTACAGCTTATTATGACACTTTGTCAGTGGAAATTGCAGGGCAGAAATATTATATTACTGTGGAATAGATGTGTAAAATAGCAGACCTGAGAACACGTTCCAGGTAACGTATATGCCAGCTATAATACCCAATTAGAGACCACTTTTGATTAAGCATTTTTTCCCAGATGAATTAGTGTGGAGTTAAATATTACATCAATGTACACCGTAATCAACCAGCTTATATCAAACAATGCCGTATAAGTAAGTATGGCATCATTAGCACTGAAACTTGCAGGGCAGGGACATGCACATTGAGTAAGGTATATCATGTGTAGACCCTTACTAATTTATACAGACTCTGCAGCCGAAGTGGACTGGGGATTAGAATGCCTGACTTCAAAAGGACAGTTTAATGTCTCATAGTGTCTGACCAACAAGGGGTGCATATTCGAGTACTTTGATATGCACCCTTCCACCTGTTAAATCAGTGGCAGAATCTCATTAAATTTAAGGGGAACCCTTTTTACAATGTGAGCCAGAGCTGAAGCTGACTGGCGGTGACCGTACCCCATGGGCACAATAGCTAAACAAGTCTGTGAGACAAAAAGCTGGGGAGCCGAGAAAGATTCTTCAGAATCTATCCATTCATATGATGGCTGTAGTGTCCCTTTAAGGCCAGCAGCCGATAAATGAAATGCATGACATGCTACCTTCTTACAATTAGTATCTAGCCTGTGGCCGCATGTAATGGTGATATTGGCCACATAAGAATCGGTAAAGGTATGTAGGAGGTGCCATCAGCACCGGCCCACCAGGCATTTGGGCCTCATAAGCAGGTCCCAAAAGCCAGAAAACTAAGATAGATAGATAGATAGATAGATAGACAGACAGACAGACAGACAGATAGATAGACAGAGATAGATAGAGAGAGAGAGAGAGATAGATAGAACTAGATACATGTTTTTTTAAGACTTAAACTCCACTTAGTCATTCTGTTCACAGATTCCACAAAATGATGAGTTTCCCTCAGCTACTGTTTCCTTTTATATTTCTGAGACTCCCAGTCCCTCGTCTCTTTTATTCAGACGCTGTATGGACGCACACGCTCATTATAGTGATACGTTTAACAATTACCCCTCATTAATTCGACTTCATTCAGAGTGGGAGTGCGGTATGCGTTTGAATTGTAAAGTCCATAGCAGTGTCTGAAAGGTCCTCCCTGGGTTTTTATGGCATTTATTCAACGTGGAAACCAGCCGGGACCTTTTCATCAACAAAACAGCTACGGTTTAGCTCTCTGAGGACAGCCTCTCAGCTTTATCTTTCTATGATTTTCAGCATGGTTTTATCTAACGTGCTACGAGACCTCGTATGTTTCTTTAACCCGTACATGGCAGTGCATAGGGTGTGATTTCGGTAAATTAGTAAGTTGGTTTATAAGTAATTGTGTAGGTACGTGGTGTGAATTATGAATGTCCAATGTTAATAAATAAATAAAAAAATGTTTCAGGCTCCTGAAACCAGACAGTGCTACATGAAAGCCTGCAAGAACAGCGCCCTCGTCTCCTTCTGTACCAATACACATATGTTAACTTCTTTAACATATGTTAATGTTATCGCTACTTTAAATTGTATTCAATTCTAACAATGCTACGTAATCCGCTGGGTCTATATGAGTAAATGCAATGTAATATTTCAGATGTGATCCCCCCTACGATTTTATGCCCTGAAATGTATGTTCTAGTGGATATTTTTTACCTTTCTCTGATACTCTTGGGATGGTCATACTGCAACTCACACGCTGTTAGTCTTAACTCCTATAATCCTCAGAAAGGCTGATCTATCATATCCTAGATGGATACGTGTCGGATAAAGACATAAAATGTGATCAAAGTATGAGCGGTGTAATAATTCTGGTTTTAACTTTAGAGAACTTTACTAAAAGAAAATATATGTCTGTCTGCGCTTACCGAACCGTATCTATCTATTAGATCATGGTTAGTCCAGCTAAGTTACTGCTGAGGAAATTCTCAGTGTTAACGTTACATTTTAGTTTAACCTGTGAAATGTTTTTAGGAAATTCTGTTTTAGCTTCATTAATGCCTGAGGAAGGGACCTAACTTGGTCTTGAAAGCTTGCAATTAAACTCTCAAGAAGCCAATAAATGGTATCATTTTAACTACACTACACTTCTCCATGGCTAACATGGTACTACATTCATGATCATATGTATGTAGTCTAAGTGGCATTTAATGAGTAATTCATGTTATGTTATATTTGTCATGAAGCAAATTGTCACTGAATTTACTTTGACATGTACTTTTACCTACGTCTATTTTGCAATGTTCTGTGCCTGTGTTCAGTAAACCAGGAGCTCTCCAAGTCCTGCACGTTTCTTAATTAATGATACCCTATATAAATACGACGTAATGAATAAAATGCCCTTAATAATAAATGGCAGAATTCCTGAAAATATACTTTTAAAAATATTTGGTTTTAGGTCTATATGGCTAGGTACGTTGTCATGGTTTGTATTTCTACAAAATAAATTATTTTATCAAATCTTGATAATCTAGCATTCTTTGTCTCCAAATGGTATCATGGCAGCTCATACCAGATGCCAGACAAGTTAGTGTAAGTGTGTGTGAGCGTAAGAGAAAAAATGAGATGGGTGAGGTCATATAAAGTGGCGGAGAGCCACTTGTACTTGCACCCTGGGTCAAAAGATGCCACCACTTCCCTGCTCAACAGACAACAAAAATCAATTTCATTATTTAACAATGGTTGTGAGTGTTCAGATACCACATTCTAAACCATATGTCTGACTTTTATTCTGTTTTTATAGCAGAATATCTGTGCATGTTGGATTTTGTACACCATTCTTTACTTATTTTATCTCATTTATAAAGTAATGAGGACCTCAACCATTTTAAATACATTTGAATTACATAGTAAAGGAAAAAACTCCTTTGTTTACTAGAGCAACTTTACACTCAGTTACTGCAGATATCGTTAAACAACTACACACTCCTAAGGTTTTTCATAATCTTCGTTACTGGCTCTATTTTTTTTTTTTTTTATAGGTTTGGGAAATTAAAATAGATGCCTCTTTGGAGTATAGAGCAATAAAAAGGTTACCATGGTAACCTTGGATATTAGAAAAATGGATGGGGTGGGCGGTTCCAATTCCAAAAAGAGAAGGAACATAGTATGTAACGAAGCAGCCTCATATAGTATGCGTTTCATTTATATAGGTGGAAATTGCATATGACACTTTTACACTCAAGACAAAGTATTATTAAATGTTTGTTCATCTCAGCATTAATAGCCTGTTTATCATACTTACACCAAATAATTGGATCTGTTAAAAAAGAGTCATTATTTATGCAATGTCTATAACTGCAGACAGTCCATAATCGAGCAAATTCATGCAACGAACATGGAAGTGGTGCATTTATTTTATTTAAGACATCCTTTGCTTGAATACTCCCTGGTCTTGTTGGTAGTGCAGTAACAAGCTAATTATTTAATGCTTTGTAATTACTCAATTTAAAACACTTAATTTTTCATAATTTGTGTGAGTGCAAAGCAATTCTGTGTGGGTTTCAGCTCTGCTAAGCAATGAAGGTGATATAAGGCTAAGGCAGACTTGTACACTAAATAATCCTATTAAATGAGGTTAGGTAAGCATCAGAAAATAATATATATGTAAAAAAAAACACTTAATGTACACCATTGGGTAGATATTTTAGCTTACTTTTCTTGGTATCTTCATGAATATTCACCTTGGTTTTGTTATCCCTGCCCTATTAAGTTACTGATTGTCGTTTATTAGCTCAGACATTCTTTTCAGGCTATGTTAAGAACCTTTAGGAAAGGAAATTGATTAGATTACTGTTACAGTTTACCAAGTCCTATAAGGCAGATCTCGGATGCAAGAAAACAAGTTTTTAAACAAAATACTTCCAGTTGCACTTATCAACATACAATCTATAGGTAGTTTTCATTACCAAATTTAATTAAGTTATGCTATAAGTTCCTCTAACTTTTGAACAGGCACAGATCTCTGTCACTTACTCCCTCTTGTGGCAGCTTTGTGAAGTGTTGCAAGTGGCCATGCTATGGAAGAAGCACTGGGAAAGGTTTATGGTCCTGAGGGCAGGTAGAGCTGAATGGACCCTGGCTCCCCCAATAACTAACATACACACTAGCGCACTAACACTAACAAACACTTACACATCATACTCACACCAATACACATACACACTCAATGTAACACAAAATTGCATGTATACACTCCCTCTAAAGAATACTCATTCCATGACACCTCATCACACTTCACACCTCACCAAGCCTGTTCCTTATTGCTGCCCCCACACAGTGTGAGCAGCCATGCTGTTTATGTGGGGTCACATAATATTGTGTTACATGACCCTACTGTGCACCTGCCTCTGCGAGAGGGCAGCTCCAAGTCAGACTGGCCCTGTTGGAAGACTTTTTGTATGGCCTAGGGGTGCATCACAATGGACCCAAGGCCAGCCCACCCCTGGAGAAGCACACGCTTCTTGACTGTTGTGTATGTATGTTTCTGTATTTGTTCTCTTGCCAGAAAAACATTATCTTTACAATTTGAGTTTGACTCCATTACACAAGGAGCATTGTGACCATTCTGACCATTCTGACCATATATCACCAGTTGAGCTAACGTACTACAATGCAGTAGAAATAGGCAGGAAAGGAAAAAGTAACATGACTTTTTACATCATATTAAATATTTATGTACATATATTTTTTCAAATCTAGTAACACTCACAAGAATGTAGAGGCAGTTTCATACAAATTTGGATCATTTTTCTCAGTTTTAAAAAAACCCAGTGAAGAATTTTCTAAACACAGAAGGGGTCACTGTAAGGCTAGGCATCTAATGATATATGATATATATCACCAACTAAAACACACCCCACAGGCAATGATGGAAAAAATTCCTGGAAAAGTATATTGCATTTTCTGTAGTGCCGCTTCCTACTTAATCATTTGTTCATTTTCATCTGGGAATTACTCTTGATTTGGGGCTCTGGTTTTCTGCAATTTCAGATGACTGCCTGGATCGTAATTGGAATCCTTGGAGTTTAGGTATTGATAGGATTACCAGGATTGCACATCTGCCTGAAAAATCCAGAAAAAAAGAATCATGGTTCTATGTATCTAAAATGAATTTTCTTCTGTTATGGAATCTTTAGAGGCTTGTAGCATACAATCATTTGCAAACTCCAACAAGCAAAACATTATAAATAAGCGAGGAAAGTCATGTATATAGAAACAAAGAATTATATGGAAGCCAAAGACAGTTAGATCATCTTACTATCCATTATCACATCCAAAACACATAAACTGAGTTATCTTCCTGCATTGGATAGCCTAATGGCTGTCTGGAATGAGCTTCCATATAAATGGCTGTTCTCCACCTCCCAACCTCTTCCATAGTATATGTATAAGTAAAGAGGGGCATTTGGGCAGTAGGCTGTTCCATGCATCCATCACTGCCCAAAATCTAATGAAAAATTTCAGACTGGATTTTTCAACCTCAGGTTTTAGCCATCTCGACCAACTAAGCTGGTCTCACACATGTCTAATGCCTAATGCTTTATGGATCTGATCCTGTATGTTTTGGAAAGTGTTTTTTTTACCCTCTGGTGCTTTGTACCTCCTTCCATCAAAGACTGGAGAATCCGTCTATGCACCAGGAACAATGGCGGGCAATTCCTGGATATACACATTCAGTACAATTTTTTTCATTGGCCTCACTGGTCTCTTTGGTCGTTAAGTTTACATACTTTACACTGCAACAGAATTTTACCATGCACAACAATTTAAGTGATTTGTACAGTTGTGTGACAAAATAGAAACCACACCACCATCTATATAAATAACACAGCTTCTCAGAGGCACACAACTACATGGTCCTTGATGCAATATATAGATAAAGTTTGCAACTAACCAGTATGTTGACAATGGATCACGTGAATAAAGATTTTCCCTAGGGTCTGTAATAGTCATATATAGTAACAATATTTTTCCTAAAAAGGTCATGACTTTACAAACACACTTGTATTTACTGTCATGAACAATAAAGCCTTCCTTTCCCGGCTCATACAGCTTTTTTTTTTATTATAAGGGACTGCTGACCAAATTGAAAATAAATCGCTGTAAAAAGGTGACTTTCTTCTTTTACCTTGGTAATTGGAAAGCTGTTATTGATCTAAAGTCCTACTCGTATTGACTTGCAAGCATGACTATAGACTGGTAGTATCACTCAGTGCATGACAATCTTTATTGAGAGCAATCTGTTGTAAAAAGGTATGACTTGCCATACCCCCTAGCATCAACTGACTTTGGAAGGCCTCATTTATTCATCTCTTTCAGTAAAAGACACATGGCAAAAGTAAGTATTATCAGGGATATATATATATTCAAGGCATTGTCATCCATCACGTTCATTATTGAACAGTCACATAGACATATATTTATTGCTGTTTTCTGTCGTACATAGGTTATGCTCACATTCTTTATCAAAACGGTGTCAGATCTGTTCATACTGTTTACATAAAAGCATACCTCCCAAGTGTCCCTCTTTAGGAGGGATAGTGCCTTTGTGGGACCCATATCCATTTGTTCCTCTATCAGCATACTTAGGAACTCTTGGGGTTTAACCCAGAGTCTCTGGGAGGTCTTCTTTGAGTCTTTGGGTCAGTCCCCACTCTCTCCAGGGCAGGGGAACGATATTTAGCCATTTCCTTTAGCTACCCAATTCCACTCCCAACCTATGTGTTCGGCTCATCATATCTCGGTCCTTACTGGATGTTGGAGTCCAGAGCGCAGGAGTGTAAGAAGGCACACAGTGATAGACACACACTTCACAAATGAGACAAAAGCTGAATGTTTGAATATAGGTATATTACACGAAGCAGATACATCTCGCCATAAGCAGCAGAGTAGGAGGCACATCAAGTATACAGACTTCTGGGGAGTACAAAGTTAGAATAGTCCAGGTAAGAATCCAATAGGGTCTGGGACGGGTTGCAAGCAAAAGGGGTAAATCCAATAGGCAGTCCAGGTCAAAAAGGTAACAGGCAGGCAAAAGGGTAAATCCAATAGGCAGATCCAAAGTCTGGCCTGAACTATAACTCCAAAGTAACTAAATGAACTGGAGATAAATACACAGAACACGGATTCTAAACATAACCAGACAAGACATACATGGTACAGGATGCCACAAAGGGCAGGGAACAAGGCAAGGAACACAGGGGATGGAGTGAGGAGCCGAGATCCTTAGACGCTTCTCCTTTAAGCAAGGATAGGATATCTCAACCGGGACATGGGGAGAGGAGAGAGGAACCGAGATTCTCAGATGAATAAGGGAATGAGGGCAAAGGTACATAAAATGCAGACACTCAAACAAAACAGCAAGCTGTGGAGAGGAGATCAACTCCAGGCAGACCTCTTAAAGGGACGGCCATGCCTGGCAGTTTGCATGGCTGGGGCTGAATCCTGACAACATGTGTCATGTTCCCTGCCCTTCTTGTGGCTAAACCTGCCCTTTACATGGCAACCCACACCCCTTGTGTGGCTAGCCCTGCCCTTGTGAATACTATCCCCGCCCCCATATGAAGCCACTCCCTCAGAACGGGGAAAGCTCTGGTAGTCTACCCTGGGAAGTCCCAGGTATGTCTATCAGTCACAAAGAAAATTAAATTATAAATTAAGTCATGTAAATAAAATGTGCTCATATTCTTATAAATTGAATACATAATCACCAAGTCACAAAGTATCAGTTAATCTCTTCCACAAGCCACTGCTCTAACAACACCCTAAAAAGTTGCCCCTTTTGGCCATTTTATACATTTACACCAGAAAGATTGGTCTAGGCCATCTTTAAAATGAATGGATCCTGGGGCAAGTTTTTCAAAGCACTCTCTCTCTCAAGAAGACAGAGGGGATGTAGCCACTTTGGAGCTCAACATGCTATGGACATTTTGGTCAATCACGGACCAGACTTTCTTTAATGATTAATATTAAGGTTTTTTAGATTGATTTTGGTAAATATTGAACTATACAGAAACTACCTTTTTAATGCACATTTCAATGTACGGAAAAAAAGATTAGTACCTAAGCTAAGCTATAACATAGACCACCCTGGACTGTTATTCACAAAGCCCAAGACTCTGCAAGTCATGCTGTTTAGCTGTATGTAATAGGTTAGTACATTTGTACAAAGAGCCCTTAGAAATGCATTGCTATTCCACCAGAATTAAAGCACTCTTAAAGCTCAGAGAAATAATAAAACCGTTTTTCTTCTCGTTCTAAATGTATATTTCCACCTTTTATGTTTCCTGATCCCTCCCCGGTGTTCTAGTGCTCCCCCACACTTCCTTGTTACAGTCATGTAGTCTTCTGTTTTAGAGCCCGCATTGCAGAAAATAATGTGTTTTTTGGCCACTACAGGGAATGTATTCATGTTGCTATTAACATGAAGCTCTATTACTACATGACAATACCGACTGCGGTATTTGTTCTTTAGCAACATGCGAGCCCCAAGCTATACCAGAATGGCCTTCATCTTTCCTGATATTTTACGTTGTTCGCAGAATATAGCTTAAAATATTTAACAATACGTTAAATAAATGGAAAGGCCATAACATGAATGCAAAATGTGCCTCTGTTGTGTGACATATATATATATATATATATCTATAATGATACTCTTACATAAAAACAGTGTATGTTCTATAAAACAATTGTCTGTGTACCAATTTACTTGCTGGTCTCTTGGTAAAATGCAATTAATTATTAACTGACTTATAAAATAAAAGATAAATAAAGTTATCATGTGAACATATTTATGAATATTTAGTTTTTTAAAATGTATGCTTTTTGCGTTGAGAATGCAGCACCTTTTGAAGGCCAAGTAAACTATGTGTTGGTGATTTTTTAATAAGACAACGTACTGCCTTTGATGTAGTTTTAAAAATCTGTTCATTTGGCAAAGATTAATTAGTGTAAAAATAAAATAAATCAGAATTATTTGATGAATGAATGGTCCCACCATTGGCTGACTGAGAATAAGGCTGAGTTTTGTTATCCTAGATATAAGTTTCTTTAGTTGAATGACAAAATATCTCAATAATGTAATTAACATTTTCATTTGTCAAGTGGCATCTTAAGCAGTATCATAGGCATTTCAGTAGAATGAAGCTTTTTCCACCGGGTCACAATACATTGTATAGGGTGTGCATAGGAACAAAGGCCACAGCTGGTTAAGCGTGAGGAGAAACGTTTTGGACAATGGGCTGTGTGTGAACAAAAATGGGTCAAACAGAAGGCACATATATAAGCTTCTCCCCTTGCCCCTATAAACTCCCTACTGTGGCCGCAAGGTTAGTTTGAAATTGAGCCTTTCATTGTTACAAGAGGTGTGTAACTTCATTGAGACAGCTGCCACACAGTAAAGGGAGCACTTGAGCTGCCCAGTGACAATGTCCCAGTACCCCTTTTGGCTTCATCTTCTGTCAAAAGTGGATTTGATGTCAGGGAGGGACGGTAACCCTGCCCTAGATGCCAAAAGAGCTATCACCTATTATCGTCAGCTCTGTAGATCGTGGGCCCAGTGTGTCACATTCCATTGGATAGGTCATGGATCCAAGAACTGGATGCAGTGGTACCCACAACCTCTTTCTCCATAACCAGACTGATCTGAATAGCCACCAAAAAGAGGAAAAAGAGACAGGCATTGCACAGAACCTGGCGTGTAGTGGGTTCTGCTAAATACCACATCTTTGCCACCAAGGTGTTGAGTGCTTCACAGAAGGACAGGCAATGAGCCTAGACTCTCCAGGGTAGATCCTGAGGTTTGGTCATAAAACATTACATGTAAAAAAGGTAACTATTTAGATTAAATTATTTCACATTTTTATTACTAATTATCAGTGAAAGTAAATTACACTAAAAAGTTCAATTACTAATAATAATATTACAATGTTTATAAAAGAAACACATGATTTTATCTATCATGTGTACAGCAAAATGCCCCTAAATCTCTTTCTTAGGGGAGAACCTCAAGCATCCTCTGATTTTGTGTTTTGTAGGGTTGATCTTTTGCTGCCCCTAATAGCAATAACCGTAGCTAACTGAGCTCACCACAAGGAGACACTCACAGAGACCTAGCTGAAGATACCTTTGTCTGAAGATAATAAGCTGTCTCCCAGGAGCAGTTTCTATAAACCACAGCAATACCTCAAGAGTACGCCAGCTGCCTGCCTTCTAACCCTGAACATCACAGAGATGTTTCAGTAGGTCTTTGAGGAGTTGTTTGTTTGTACTTGGAAGCCCAGGTGACAGCAGGTCCCAGAACACTATAATATAAAGAATACCAGGGAACAAACAGAATATACAGTATTGTTTCCCATTCTATGTCTCCCTTTGGCAAAAAATGGATCCTTTTTCATTTGATCTGAATTTGCAAGATAATATATCTTATATTTATAAATGTAGGATCTTAGCCTGCATTATCACGTGGCACTGTTAGAATTGTGTTATACTTCCACTATATTCAATGTAAATACTCAATACTGGTATTTTTTGCTTCCTTAAGGTTCACTGCTGTTTTTACTAATGGTTTCCCTCTGGACCCATGGTAAAGGGAGACATGACTGCTGGCCTGCCCTAACCATTCTTACCTGACCTTCTCACCCACTGGGGAACTAGCGTTACTTTTCACATGAACATTCAAAACAGAGGAGATCACAACCTAAAAAGCATATAAGGCATTCACATTCAGTTTCCTAGCATAATAATGACCAATAAATTCACAAAACAAAGCAAACATTCAGAACATACCCAACGAACACTATTCACTATCTAAGGCATAAATATTGGGGGATTCCGTCACACTGTATGGCCATATATTGATTAAGCCACCACCCACCACAGTACTCCAACAATATTGGAGATTCCATCACACTATATGGCTATATATTGTTTGGGTCAACAAATTGGGTTTTGATCTAGGAGCCAGCTAAAAAATGTAACAGACAGTTTTTTTCCCACAGTCATGTTTTGATTTTCATTTATTTATAGTTAACTGATTTAAGGGGGGACTCTAAAACAAACACTGATTTGTTTATACAACAAATATTATACCTTTGCTGTGAAAGTATAATATCCATCATGACACCCAAATTAACAGCAATATGTCAGAAGGTCGGAAGGGCCCTTCCTAAACCATTTTGAACCTGCTTGGGGAGCCAGGAGCGTATCTGGGTCACGCCAGATAGCAAGCTGCAGGAGCTGCACACTGCGGTGTTTAAACATGAATGTGTTTGAGAATGTACTATATATATATAATTTTCGCACCAGGGTCCTGTGGTTTCTAGTAACGCCCCTGGTCAAAGCCCATTTATAAAATATCAGTAGTGAATTTTCATGTAATCAGTAGGGAAGGGGTCTGGGATGGACTTTGCCCGAACTTTGCCGCTAATTGCCCTTTTGCCCTTTCTCGCTCCCAGTACCTTTGTGGCAGATGCTCTGCTGTCATGGCTGAGGCTCGTCGGCTCCTCTCAGTGCCGATCCGCTTCCCAGCCTCGCTGATTACACAACGGCATATCAGAGGGCATGGAAGGGGCTAGTTCTGCCAGTTTGTTAACCCACTGTGTGCCGAGCAAATTAAAATCTAATTTTCTTACCAAGTTTGGTCCGTTTACAATATTTAGCCATTTGGCTAGTTGGTCCCCTGCATTAAACTAGTGCGGCTTCCACTAATGTCAAGGAGTGTTCCCACTTTTTCCATCTGTTAGGACAGCGGAGAAGGTCATCTCAGCTTTTCATCTCATTCTTCCTTCACACTTGATCATTCCACATTGCTTTCTAATTGCATGAATGTAACTCTATGCATGTGATGATAATAATATGGTATCCACAGTTTCCACACCATTACAGTTTAGTGCCATCCAGCCTGCGTGCCCCACAGGTTTTTAAATAGAGAGTTATAGATCACGCACAAGTCATCTTAAGCCTTCGCATGCTTTTTTATTTTAAACGTAGACTGTTGTATTTCAGACATTTCCAAGAATTATTTTTATGCAAAGGCCCATGAATTTTGAGTCTAATGGTAATGATGGTGATAATAATAAATCTATGAGATTCAGAGAATGTGAGTTGAGTGGTGTGTGTGTAATATATGTACCATGGAATTAGAGGTAAAACAAGCTGATAAATGGTGCTGAACTTTCTTTAATGAATAAGATGCTGCTGGTGATTAACTAACTTGAAAAATCTGCTGTTATACCAAGATGATGGAGATTAACATTCAAATGTTTCTCTCTTTTTTGTCAAATATCAAATTGTTTCTTAAAGGACCAGTAACCGCTAAATAATAAAACATGCTGTAGAGAAAATGAGCCAGTTTATATTGAGGAAAAGATGCTTATGTTTTGTTTTTAAGCAATCAATGAGCTGTGACAGTACCATATGCAGTGCAAATGGAACACACTAATTACATGCATACCTGGGAACGTTCTGGGTTAGATATGGAGTCTCCTGGTGAAGTTTTGCTTCCCCAGTTCAGTTTCTTTCCCCAGGCAAGAGAGCTCCTTTTAGCTGCACTCACTTCTGCCTACTCCCTAACAAATAAGTAACGTATATTAGAAAGGTGTACACCAGTGCAAATTATCCCCATCAGGCTAGGTTTCCACTTGGGTTTTTGTCCTGCGTTTTGTTCTTTTTTTCTTTATACATACCTGCTGTAGAGCCGGCTGCTCTCCGCACATTAATCCAGAGCTCACAAGGCGGCACAGGTGATGACATCAGAGGAGCAGCTCAGGCTACGACAATTCAAGTAACTCCACTACAGAATGGGGGCTTAGGGTTTCCTACTGCTGCAGCGCCCTGGAGCAATTGCTCTATCTGTACCATGTGCTTCTTTCCCTCACCACATCTACCTACCGAGTGTCCTGTATAGGCCAAGTATTTCAGCCTGCATTAATTAAGTAGTTTTCGTAGCTGTTGTAGCTCTGTTATTAAAGTTAACTCAATATAGATACAACATGTAGTTCATTTTCATAGCCCGATTACTTGTCAATAATGGCAATTCAATAATCTATGCTAACAGTTCTTTTTCATGGTAGATCTCTTTAATGAAAGCTGTGAACGCATGGAGGTTAATAATAGGATGTATAGGGGGAGTTTGATCCTATTAAATTCTACGTTTTACTTCTAGAAGATTTTACAGAGCTGCATGAGTGTATGTAAGCTGTAAGACCCTTGCCCCCTTCCCCCGCTTACTAGCATACGCACTAGCACACACACTAACTATAACACATATACACTCATGCTAACAACAACAGCTGTTTGAGCGTTGCATTATTAATAGAGGTTCACTTAACACGTTTCTAGAAAAATGGAACACAAGATTTTTAGGTACCTAATAGGGACTAATCCTATGAGATCCCATCAAACCAAAGCCTTAGAGCAATATGGGGAAATCTTTTATTCATCCTATTTTATACAAATTCACAAAGCTGCCATATGGTTTGTAAAAATGTTAACAGAACATAAATGCAGTTTGTATGCTTTATTGAGTGATTTTATTTGACATAGCCAAGAGAAACATGGTGCTCTAGCGTTCTGCCCTGTGGAAGAAGCGAAAGGTAAATCAATTAATTATCACAAAAGCGTAAAGCTGCCAGGTGGTGATACACTGTTTATGTAGCAAAATGAAAATAAGAAATAGATGTATTGTCTTTAATATATGAAATTATAATCGCGCCCAGGCATATGTATTTTTTCTATACCAGGGGGCAGTATGTTTGAACCCCAGCCGTGAAACAGTACATTAAAAAAAGCAATACCATCAGCAAACAACAATTAGGACATTATTATTATGCCATCAAAGTTATTTGCACAGTACTTAGCAGCAAAACTATATCTGCAGCTTACCATGAGGGCACATTTGCTGAATTCCATATAAATGTTCTCTGAAAATTAAAAGGAACAATATGTTTGTAAATTAGGCTATAAAACAGCAGTGGCCATTAGGGATCACTCTGAAATTGTTATATATTAATGAATTCATTTGCTTTCCAAGCGGAAAGGTCGCAAAGTCACTTTGCTTTCACTGTTTAGTTTTTTTGTATTTGTCTGATTTTTCTTCCTTTAGTTTGAAATCCAGAGAAATGTCTGTCAAACTTAGTAAAACAACACGAAGAGTGCGTTTTCGTGTTCATTCCAAAGACACGAAGAAGAGAAGAGAGCGGCGGTAAAACGTACGCGAAAACGAAGACTCACACACAAAGATTCTTCGTGATCGTCTTCATCTACTAATCTCCCCGGTCCCTTCCCCATCTAACCTACCTTATCTTCATGGCATCGCAGGAATTGACGGAAGCGGAAATCCGCAGGTTCGCCGTCAGGGGTTACAGGGCAGTGCGAGTGAGCCTATTGGTCGCTTGCAGGGACCGCCTCTAGCATCAACCAATTGGTCGATGCCAGAGGAAGACCCTGCAGGTGACCAATCCCTACGGATTTCCGCTCCCGTTAACCCCTGCGATGCTGCGTTGGATAACGGGAGCAGAAATCCGTAGGTTAAAGGGTCGTGCAAGCGACCAATAGGCTGACTCGCACGGCCCCTTACCACTGGTTGCTATGCAGAAAAAAAAATAAAACAACCTGAGACCCTGCTGCAACATTTAAAAGTCCGTGCCAGCGACCAACAAAGTCGCTGGTACGGACATTTAACTTAGCATAATAAATTATTATAACTTCGGGCAGAATGCTGCCATCTATTGGTAAGACGCATTGAGTAGCATAATAACTTTGGTATCTTACCAATAGATGGCAGCATTCTACCCAAAGATATATTAGCCATAAATGCTAGTGTGCTCATTTGCATTTATTCAAATAAAATATATTCCCATGATCCTTTCGTCTAACAGTTTAATACAAAAAAACCCCCAAAATAAATAGAAAAAAAACGAAGAAAACATGAACACGAAAAATATCCACGAATATTCGCCCGTTCCTGTCTTCTCTTCTCTTTGGGCAAATATTCGTGGACATTCTTCGTGTTTGTTTTTTCCGAAGATTTTTGTTTTGCCGAAGACCAGCACGAAGACAAAGAGCCCCCTGGTGCCCAAGTCTTATAAAAAGTGGAACTATCTCATGGGACATCAGAGTAACATCACTGTATGTCTTAGCTTTCTAAATGAGCTAGAACTGAGACTCTGAAATCATCAGATAGTTTAAAATAAAGATTTATGATACAAATACATACAATTCCAGTAATTCAAAATTATTTTAAAACTGTAGCTGCCAATGCTCTTGAAGCACTTAGGACTGTCAGAACAACCAGGCTTATGTATCAGTGATTCCAGGAAATGTCTTGCTTATTAGGTTGTCTGCAGCACCCCTTTTCACTTTGCCATGATTAGATATTTATTAGTGTTTTTATTGTGTATGTATTGTCTTATTGAAGTTTGTCTATTTATTTTATTTTTATTTTATTATGTATTAAGTATATGTATATTTATAGTATATTTATTGTGCTCCTCTATTGATCATTTTTTTCATAATTTCCCTCTTTTGAGGTAGTGATATATTAATATATCATTTACCTTAGTTATTCATTTTAGAATTAATATGTTATTTTTTTATTATTATTATTATTATTTCACCTCCCATTTTGTTAACTTTTGAGTATCACCTTATTTATTTGTTTCTAAATGTTTCATGAAACCTAAAAACACCACCAACAAAAAATGAAAAATATAAAAAGCATTTCTTAAAATAATATTTTGCATATAATGACTTTAAATGGCTAAAATAATACATAAAAATAGGGATCGTGTAATGTTAGAGAAGCCTGTGAGGTCTCTGCACTATAGGCCATTGCATTATCTATGGAATACATTCACTATGAGTCTTTCATTGAAGTCCATTATGATATCCTTTGCACAATAGATAAAATGTCCCCTTCCTGATATCCCTTTAGAACATAACACACCTGTCTGCTGCTACTGATTAATGATCTCAATTAACTTTCTTATCCTGAATATCCTTTGTGTTATTTGTCCTTGACAAAATGTTAACCCCCTTTACCGGAACTGCCTGCCGTCTACAGCAGACCATCCAACAATGACAAAATATATATGCTAACTTTTTCTTTATTTCCAGCGCCCTTAAAATTAAAAGTTGCGAGATCATCACTTTATTCTTAAAAAAAAAAACAAAAAAAAAAAAACTTTTCTTAAGCTGACCTTTGTATAGTGACATCATGAATGTAAGACATGTAGGTGACCACAGAAAATAACAATTGCTTTTTTGTCAACAAACATTGTAGTAGAAGAATACTTAAAGTACCATATACCACCACATCTGACCCAATCAACATAAAATATCAATAAAATAGAGCAAGTTAAAACCATGCACACAAACGGTTTAAGGTACCCCGGTGACACCACATGTATTACTTGTGCATTCCCCAACAATTCATGTGTCCAAATCAGGACACCTGTGCTGGGGATGTGTGACTAGAGGTGGGAGATGGTGGCATCAAAGGTAGAAGTGGGTGGGAATGGACAGGGTCAGAGGCTTGACCGCCCCATCTTACCCTAATAGCCACTTTGCGGTGCTCCAGAGCGTTGTGAGGTTACCACATGGACCATCTGGACCATAATCTCCACTGGCCAAAGTTCTCCCCATTTACTGTACAAGTATCAAGGTAGTCACAGTCTATGCATCAATGTATGTCTCTCTCTCTTTGCATACTTTGTCCCACCACTGTGCTCTGGACAGGGTAGTTTCTTCTCCAGCTGCACCTAAAAGATTTTTTTACCGGAGAGAAACCTCTCCAAATATTTAACTCAACATTTTCCCGTATTTATCCCCTTTGTACTCTAGCAAACACTGTAAATACTTAGATCTCATTACATTTTGTGTGCTGTTATACGCATATTTATTTCCAGTTTGCATTTCTTTTTTTGTATTCCAAGTCTGCGGAATGCATTTTTATGAATAAAAGATTCCACTCTAATCCATGAGTGAATGTTGTGCGGGAAAATACATATTCCTATTATTTCTTAGTGTACCGATCTCTGTTAGAACACCAATAAAACTACGAGGACTTCAAGCTCATTCACGCTTAGAACATTTTCAGCTTCTAAAACACAAAATAAATTCAAATAACAATACTTTAGCGCCATGGCTCTCATAGTAAAGACGATACACTAAACATTTATGTGTAAATCTAAGCATTGCAACACGTGGCCCAAACAAAACAGAATCCCTATCCCTCTTTCAGAATATAATAAAAATACACTTAAATGTGCCGTTCCGCTTACACAAACCCTTGCACATTAACAGTAGTAGATGCATCATTTACATTTTTTTTAAATACAGAAGAAGTCACGTCTTCATGAAACTTTTGGCATTTATAGGGCAACAACCTGCCTGATTGACTGTCACGTGGCAATTAAACATTACCTGAAAAATTATCTATCAGGCAAATGGTTAGACACTTCCAGGCCCGGACTGGCCATCGGGCACACCGGGCATTTGCCCGGTGGGCCGGGCAGCCCAGGGCCGGATTCACGTAGGGGCTGATGGAGCTGAAGCTCCAGGCCCCTACCTTAAAATAGGCCCAGTCAGGACCGGACTGACTGGGCCTATGCGGCCTCTACGGCCGTCTATAATTCAGGGCAAAAGGGGCACTTGCCCCTTAACCCTGCAGCGGCTGCGACCACTCTAGGGGGCCCGGGCAACCCCCACGATTAATTCCGCGGGGGCCCGCTACTTACTGGAGGACGCTCGCGAGCCGGGGATGCCGGGGACGCAGGGATCCATCAGTCACGTGACGTACGTCACATGACCCTGCTGCGCATCTGCTTCCCTCTGTGCAGGAGAACAGGTTGGACTGTGACTGCGAGCGCCGAGAGGCACATACTTTTGACATCTTCGGTTGTTCAGGTAAGGGGAGGCTGCATGAAGGAGTATTTGAGATTGAGTGAGAGAATTAATGAGTATCTGTGAAGGAGTGAGTGAATGAATGTTTGTGAATAAGTATATGTAAATGAGTATCTGAATGAGGGAATTAATGAGTATCAATGTATGAATATCTGAATGATTGAATGGATTATCTGTGAATCAGTGAGTAAATATTTGTGAATTAATATGTGTCTGTGTGTGTAGCATGGATGTGTAAGGGGGGCAAAAGATACCACAGGCGGGCTGTTATGCCACAGGCGGGCTGTTTTGGTGGCAA
Organism: Spea multiplicata; assembly: GCA_009364415.1. Lineage (NCBI taxonomy): Eukaryota > Metazoa > Chordata > Amphibia > Anura > Pelobatidae > Spea > Spea multiplicata. The sequence goes on from VKOC01014754.1 coordinate 43,143, forward strand.
AGATGCCACAGGTGGCTGTTTTTGGTGGCAAAGAAGCCGCCTGTGGCATCTTTTGCCACCAAAACAGCCTTGTTTTTGGTGGCAAAGATGCCACAGGCGGGCTGTTTTGGGGCCAAAGTTGCCACAGGCAGGCTGTTTTGGGAGCAAAGATGGCAAGCCCTATTCTTCCAATCTGGGTCCTAGGCAGGTCTGGGTGCCAGGTCTGATTTGATACTAAAGGGGGTGGCTGGCATAAATACACAATGTAGGGCTGGCTGACGGGGCAATACGCAAGTGTGTGGGGGGAATTGGTTCACAAGCGGGTGCTGGCTGGGACATCAGTGCATCACATAAATCAATACTAAAGTGGGGCTGGCTGGGGGCATAAATACACAATGGAGGGCTCTCTTAAGTGCATAAATACACGTGGGGGCTGGCAGCATCAATACACAAGAGAGCCAGCTGCGGCCATCACATAAATAAAAGGGAAAGCGTCCATGGAAACCCTCTGGATGCGGGTGTCAGTGTGGCAGAGCCTGTCCTGGTATTTGTGTTTAGGTGTGTCAGTCTGTCCTTGTGTGTGTGTGTGTGTGACTGACTGGGTGGCAGAGCCTGTCCTGATGTGTATTTAGTCATCTGTTTTCTGGCCCTTTACTTTCTGTAGGATTAAATTGAACTATTTAATTTTTACTTATCCAGAGATAAACGCCCTCCTGAATTTGTCACTTCAGAGGACAAAACATTCTAGGCCCAGCAAAAGTAAAGGTATTGTGTTATTTACTCTTATTTCAACCTGCATATCCAGGTCCCCTGCAGTGCTGCAGGGAATTTGGATTTTAGTGCGCAACTTCCACTACTTCACTTCCATCTGCCCCAACAGGGGTTAATATATCAACAGGAGAAAAACAGGGCAAATAAGCACCACTGGGTAAGCTAAGCCTGGAGTATTATGCTTATTTGCCCCATGTTTCTTCTGTTGATCTATTAACCCCTGGTGGGCAGATAGAATATTTTCGGGATCTATTAATTATGTGCATTCTTATTTATTTTTTTTGATTGCTGTAATATTTGATTTATTGTTTGTATTGTCCATATATTTATATATATTGATATTGTATTATGTATTATCTATTTTTTTGTCTATTTATTAAAGCATATATTTTCATACCTATTTTAGTTTTTCTTACATCTGGGGGGCATAAGACATATCGGGGGTAAAAGGCATAGCACGGGACAGAGTGTCATATAGGAGGTATAAGGGATATCAGGGGGCACAGTGGCATCTCTGGCTTATAGGAGGGTATAAGGCATTCATGGGGCAGTGTGGCAAGCTGGGGGCAGATGTGCATAACTGGGGGGCTGGTTGGCAAATAAAAGAAAATATAAACAAGAGGCATTTTTCTCATAGTTTTTATTAAATATGAATTTTTTTTACATTAACTAATATTTACTGGTAAAATGATTAATATATTATATATTTATGTAATGCTAATTGATTACAGTGGCAAAAGCATGTGGAAATATAACTAACAGACAACAAGAAATGGTATATTATATTTGTCAGAATTTGGTTTAACAATAAATTAATAAATAAATAAAAATGGGCTGCTCAGTCTTAAATGCCCGGGCCTATTTTTTGTCCCAGTCCGGGCCTGGACACTTCTAAGAATTATGTTTCTAATGCTACATTTCAGTACAAATGATCTGAGGCTCATAGGGTGTCATCTATACATTGGTTAGAAGTTTTTCTTATGTCTGTTCACTCTTCGTATTGGATTATATGCATCATTGTATGTGTAAAATGATCAGAAATGTGGCAGACGCCGCATCTATTTTGCTGAAGAAGCTGAGTTTAGGAAAGCTATTATTCTCGTGTGTGCTGTGAGTTGTGAGAGTGTCTGTGAGTGATGTCAGTTATTAAAGTGATTATAATTAATGGGCTGTCTTCTAACTTTTTCCCTATTTTTATATATTTGTTTTAGATTTTTCATCTATATAAACATGCACCATCATGCAGTCAAGTGGTTTTGTACTCATAAGTAAATCATTAAGCAAGCCTTACATATATGAAAAGTAAGGTTTTCACAATCATTATCTGAGTAAAAAATAAAATATGTATTTACTTACCTTACTGTAGATCATTTCCCACCGCCTGCTCCCTCGGTCTGTCCAAATGTTCTGTTAGATCCTTGCTTCCGACTGTGGGGATCTGACAACGATTTATACTGCCACTATAGAGGGAACCCCCGGAACAATGAATGCGTATGAAAGTACTTTGTAAATATGGTAACACACATGCATTAAACCTGCAATTACCTTGGGGAGAAGCTGCAGCTCCCTGTCCCCTGCATTGTCTGAGGTTTCGCGGCAGTACCTTGAAGGTCAAATATAACCAAGAAGTGTAGTCAGAGTTAATCTAGAAAGCATTGCTGATATAACAAAAGGCATTATATACAGCTTAATTTAATTTCATATAGTGTTCTGCCTGGAGTATTTCCTACTAGTACTCCCTAATTTCTATATGACAAATTCTGACAATATAAAGGCACACTTTAAGCTTGTATTTGCATTTTTTTAATTATAAAAAGCAATGTTACAAGGTAGTTTGATTAGTTTTTCTGTTTTGTGTTGATGCTTTGTTTTAAGTATTGCCAGTTAGTGAAATAAATTATTTATTTTAAATAACAGCCCTTATTGGCCATTTGGGAAGAAAATATATTACAGACTTTACACATTCTCCAGCTGTCAAGGTGTATCCAGGAAATTAAATACATGGGTTTTGGATAATTAAAAGTAAAAATAAAATGAAAAGTAGCAATGTGTGAAGTGAGACTTAAAAGCAAACTTTTAATTGCATTTAAAATGACGGTTTCTTAGATCAAAAAGAAATGTTCGCTAGCTGTGTGTTAGCTTTGATCAGTACATGTTGATGTTCTAAATTATTTTACAAGTGTTTATATATCAAGTGGATAGCATTAAGTTATGTTATGGTAAGATAAGCCATATAATGGAATAATAACTTGGTACTAAAGCTGTTTCTCTTTCACATGTCATACATCTATAGATTACCATCCTCGAGGCTAGGGATGGGATTCCTGCAAGAACAAGCTAAAATTGTTAATTTTCAAGGAGAAAAGACAGCACAAGTTTAACAGAAGGTGCTCTATTCAGTACCCGCTAACCCCCTCTCAATAAGAGATTAATGAGAATATATGACTATATGCTATGAATACTTTGGAACGTTTTGGACATGACCTGGAGTCTCTGAGTGAAGCCCAGCTTCCCTAGGTCTCTGGGTCAGTTTCTTCTTTCTCTGGGCATAGGCTGTGCCACACCAACACCCAAACACGCACACACCATGACTGAGGTAGCGCCAATGCGACGCCCTCTTTACCCCCCTTCCCGAAATAAATACACAAACACAAATAAATAATATAATGCTTTATTATAGTCAACTATGGAAAATTAAGGCCACGGTGCAGTCCGCTTTACGCCTTCCACACCGTGACACAGATATAAATAACTTTATTCATAGTAAAATGAACTTTATTTGTAAACACATATAACATAGTATATAATATAGCAAGGCACGTGCCGCACCACCCGACTTACTTATGGCACGTGCAAGCCTTGAAACTAACAACTGTAAACCAAATATAAGGCTACAAATCGTAACCCTAAATTGTAAACAACCGAACCGGCTGGCACAGGCGTAAAACCGTAAAACGTAGAGACCACCGGCGTCCCCTGCACGGCAGCCATTGTCACGCTAGGATTCACCAAGGCACAAGCCCAAGGAGTGTCCTGCACTTAGGCCGAGGGCCTGTGCACCACGGGTCAAACCACACCTAAGGTGGTTAACCCTTGCGCTATGCCAGCTTGATAACCAACCGCCAAAAACAGAAAAAGAGAGGGGTGGGAGGGAGGGAAAGCTTTCCTGGTCAATAGAAAAGTGACCTAAACGGGGTGGGCACCCATATATATAGTGGCCCCCACCCCTAAGCCCAGTAAGGTGATGCACACCTATCAATCGCCAGCTCAGGGCCGTCAATCAACCTTGCCCGCCGGCCCCCCTAGCTGACTCAGCAAATTTAGTGACAAACAGGAAAACGGGAGGGGGGAGAGGGCTGCCTGTCGTCCCCTCAGTCATGCGCCCTTCTTGCTCCATGCTCTCGCCTGGGGCTTTCTGGACAGGCTCTGCCACACCGACACTCAAACATACACACCAGGACAGGCTCTGTCACACCGACACCCAAACATACACACCAGGACAGGCTCTGTCACACCGGACTCTGTCACACCGACACCAAAACATACACACACAGGACAGGCTCTGTCACACGAAACCAACATACACCCAGACAGGCTCTGTCACTCCGCACCCAAACATACACACCAGGACAGGCTCTGTCACACCGACACCAAACACACACACCAGGACAGGCTCTGTCACACACCGACACCCAAACATACACACCAGGACAGGTTCTGTCACACCGACACCCAAACACACATGGCACTAGCCACAACGAAGCATAAAAAAATTTGTTTTCTACACTGCTGTCATTAACTCTTTTATATTTTTGCTCCTTGTGTATTAATGCCCCAGCCAGGCCCTCCTTTTGTATTGATTAATGTGTTCCCCCACAACCTTGTGTATCGCCCCCCTTTGTGCATTTATGCCCCCACACCCTCTTAGTATTGATTTATGTGATGCCTACCAGACAACCCCCCTCTGAACCTCGCGGCCGCCACTCTGATCTGCAGGCCTCCTCGTCCAACATCAGTGCCTGACCTCACAAATGCTCTACTGGATGAATGGGCAAAATTGTACACAGAAACCTTCCAAAATCCTCTGGAAAGCCTTCTCATATGTATTTAGAATGTCATAAAAGTCCCTGTTGGTGTAATTGGTCAGATGTCCCAATCCTTTTGTGCGTATAGTGTATGTCAGAAGGCAGTCCCCAATTGGGTACTGATTAAATGAAGAACTTTTTTCACTGACAGGGGTCAGTGAGGCAAACACAGCTTTCAGTCTGCAAAATGTGGCTCCTTGCAGTCTTGTCGTTCATTCAGTGAGTGTTTTTTACAAATGGCTTTTTAAGGGGAATATATTAATGTGGTTGGTAACTAATTACAATGAAATAAGAATCGGATCTTAAAGCTCTTAAAAGGTTCTGTATTTCAAAAAAGAAAAAAATATGGACATGATTTATTTATCAATTTCTTATTACATTTATATTCAGGGTGCTATAAAACCATTTCCTCTCTTTGAGTAGATTTTCACACCTTGCTTTTAGACAGGGTCTAACTCTCTTGAAGCCGAGGAAAGGAGATTCACAGAATATTGATTACCAAGAACAAATCCAACAACTAGTTTGGCAAAATAAAAACAAGAAGACCTTTATCGCAAAAAAAAAGTACACCTATAAAGAAAATAATAAAAAAAAATGTCCCAGAGGCAACATTTTCTATTAACAGAAGAAGATTTAGCAGATGTCCGCTGCAGTGAAATGGCATTTGCTCTGATAATAGCCAGACAAAATCTTCAGAAACAGTTGGTAATGTAGGGTTCCTTCCCTGCGCTCATCTCCTTTTACTTGGTAAAAGCATAGATCAAGAAAGACTTTTATGTGACATCTTTACAGATTCTGCCTCGTCCTTCATATCATTTCATGGCGCTTTGGCAGTAAGTTACCCCAATGTCATAGTGGATAGAAACTTTTTTGCGACTATGTAAGGTATATGTGGCTATTTGATTATGATTAGGCACCTTGTGCAAAACGCATTAAGCGTGTCTGGCTTAGTGACATTTGAATATTTGATCGGGAGTAAAGATTTGATTTCTGAGCTTATTACAGCTCCTTTAATATGCTGACATTCTTGGAAATGTTTGTTATAGTTCTACTTATTGCATTAATATTCTTTAGCGTAAGAGTGCTTTGAATGAAGCTTTGCACTTGCATGAATTAACATACCTGTGATTACTACTTAAATACAAAGATATTGCCTTCTACAAAATGAGCTGAAAAAGATAATTAGCAGCAGTCTCAGCATCTCTGTATATCATTAGAATGTAGTTGTTAAAAACCTATTTTGATTGTAAGCTAACATAATAGCGAGGGGGAGACAGAACTAATCTCTAGTTATAACCACATACACACAAATATATGCATATACGTGTGTGTGTATATATACTCACTGGCCACTTTATTAGCTACACCTTGCTAGTACCGGGTTTGCCTTCAGAACTGCCGTCATTCTTCGTGGCATACTTTCTACAAGGTGCTGGTTACATTCCTTAGAGATTTTGGTCCATACGGACATAATGGCATCACGTAGTTGCTGCAAATTTGTCGGCTGCACATCTATGATGCGAATCTCATTGCCCATGTGATTGGCTGATTAGCTATTTGTGTTAACAAGCAATTGAACAGGTGTACTTAATAAAATAGCTAGTGAGTGTGTATATATATATATATATATATATATATATACAGCAAGCTGAGTGACACTTTCAAATACCGTGTATATTGCCATAAGAGATAAAAGTGCCACATACCCCAACATTGAAGGTCTCTGGAATAGAACATCTCTTTTGGGCGGTGTAGCAAGACAGTCGTGTAACTACAGGGGTTGCAACGGTGACTGGGCCTGCCTCTCTAAGGGGCCTGGGCTACTCCTGCAACCACTTTTCTGTTTCCTTGTGCCTGTCTCTCCTTGCCACTTCAAAATTGTTCAAAAGGCCCTTTCTAAACAATTTTGAACAAGCACAAGGAGAGACAGGCATGCGGGTGGGTCACGTTACATCACATGACCTGTGGTTGCTTGCACAGTGTGCGAGAAATTGCCCGAAAGCTGCAGTAGAGGTAAGGTGGTGTCGCCGGGAGGGGGTATGTTTGTATGCATGTGAGCATGAATGTCTATGTATAAGTTTATGTAAGCATGAATGCGTATGTGAGCATGGATGGAGGGGGGAAGGGGCAATGATGGCACAGACAAGCTGTGTGGGGGCAATGAAGGCACAGATAGGCTGTTTGGGGGCATTGACAAGCTAGAGCAAAGATGGGCACTCACAAGCTGTTTGGTTGCAAAGGAGGTACTCACAAGCTAGGGACAAAGGTGGCACTGTGGGACATGTTGTTTGGTGTAGTTGAGGGGCCTCTGGGCAATTTTCGCACCGGGGCTCTGCGGTTTCTAGTTACGCCCCTGTGGCAATAGGTATGGAGGTGCGGTTAAATCGGGACTGTCTTGCAAAAACTGGGACTGTTGGAAAGTATGTATCCATATGTATTTTAGTTGTAAGTTGTAAGTTCTGGGATTTCATGAAAAGAATGTCGGTATACGCAGTTTACACCTCGTTAAATGTTAACATTTCACATTCTCTAGTTTTTTTGGCTACCAACACAGCATTACTTTTAATGATTTCTCACCAGCTGTCACAGTTAAACGACTTGACATTACCAGCATGAAAGAGACAGTAAACGAGGGAGTGGGAACGGGACATATAAAGAGGCATTAATCACAAGAAATATATGTTTTTGCACAAATACATACGTTTTGAGATGTGATGTTTTCAGTTAGCTTAATTCTGCGTGATAAACACGAAGACTGTCACATCAAGTGTAAATTATACATCACTTCCAACTATCTGAACAAACAGGGAAATAATATAGCTTCAGATGTTTAATAATGGAATATAAAAATTATACAGAAAAAAAACCTATTTTATATACAACCAATCTCCTGAATAAATGATTTTGTGCCCTAAGTCAGCTATTTACCAAGACACTTTTAGAATCATATTCTCATCCTTATTATTAGAATGAATAAAGCATAAAATAAATGATGCCAAGATAAACAAAAAATTACAATTAGCTAGACAAATACAGTATCTTTAAATGGGAGCTTACATTGGCTTTTTATGTGTTTTTTGGTATGTTATCCTTCCCTACTCTACTATACAAACACATAAAGTTCTTCTGGTAAAGAGCAGAACATCTTAATCTTAATAACCCATAGCATTACCATATAAATGTACTGTGGTGTCCTGCTAAAGGGTATAGTTCCAGAATATTATATCTTTGCACTGGCCCATCATGCCAAGCCTGCTAAAGAGTAAAGCAAACATACCCCTTAGATATGCAGTTCAGCCATGCATATGTTATCCACTTGGGTAGGCACTGAATAATTCACAAGGATCAGTTTTCTCCAACACATTTATTGTAATATCTTCTTCATAGTTCCTAGTGAGCTTCTGTGTTGTGCAGTGCTTCGTCTGCATGGAATACCTCCAGCTGTGTCAATTCCTTCTTGGTCATTTGACTTCACATCTTGTTGTATGTTCATATATATTCTAACCTCAGCTTGACATATCTTTTATAAAAAAGATATATATTTATAAAAAAAAACAGCTATATAAATAAGCTTCCTACATGGCAATTGGTATAGAAAACAATTTCATTTTACACACAAAATGCAGCTGAAACTGTTAATTGTCTTAATATCCCTCAAAAAGTCTTTGAGGCTTACTTATTGTTGGTTTACTTGGTGTATGTCCACCTGTGAGGTTATTGCTTCTTCCAGGATCATGGACGGTCAGCCTTTTCTTTCAGATTCTTTAGTCTCAGATGATAGCTTCAATTCTTACTAGACTTGTGCATTCATATTCGGGAGAACATGAAAACGGACACAAATGTTGTGTTTTCGTTGTTCAGACTGAATAAACAAATATGGTGGCAAAGACGAAGATGCACAACACAAAAAATCTTAGTTTCTTCCGTATACTAGCCTATTAGTTAGGACATAAGCCCTCAATATCTCCTAGCTAATCTCCCTGGTCCCTTCCCTTCATACAAGTCACTGCCTCTAGCCTACCTTAAGTCTTCATAGTATGATCCCAATCATATTATAAAATTATTTGTATCTTTCAGAATATTATCGCATAGCTATCAAGCTTTTGCCATCCATCATCTCCCATGATTTGTACAATAATAGTCGATTTCACACAGGTTGACTGAGAGTCATATAGTAGCCCAGTAATATTATGCTAAAGCTATCTTTTGGCTGTTCTTTATTTATTGTTTTGACCAAGCTGTTTGCATGAAAACATGACATTTTTCCATATATCACCTGTTTGTTGGGCAGTTAACGCCTTGCCTCTGTCCTGTTCCTATGAATGCCATTAATTCACATCATGCATTCATGGGTTAACCCGGAGACATCAATAATTCTATTTTCTTTCAATGTTCATATTGTAGATAGTTTTAAACTGTTTGGGTGTTTATCCTCCACTTCAAATCCTCTTGGGGTTAAAGGGGAATTCTCATTAACATATAAATAGCCTCTATGTTTTTTTTTTTTTATCTGAAGGCTGTATTCCACAATTCCCTTGGAAATTGATTCACAATTACTAGGACTACGCTTGTTCAGAAAATGTGTTTTCAAAATCCTCTTATTTCACAAGTAAAACATAATGACATCACTGGGCAATTAGTTACATATGGTGCTTATATTGCATATAATAGGAATTAAGTAGGTATATTGATATCCTCGTAGGGTACCATTGGGGTTGTGTAGAGGCTATAAAGGTTCTGCAGAAAACACTCTGAATGATTTTATTTCGTTTTTGTCTTTCTACACGTGTATTCTAAGAACCAGTGGATACACAAGTATCTTTATTTATTATTTATTATTATTTTTATTCAATATTTGAACACAGTGTTGTGTATGTGTGTAGACAATATAGACACAGTTGGTATTTACATAAGTTTTTGTGCTGCACGTTTATTGTTGTTTTTTTGTGTGCAAAATCAACAAATGCTCTGCACCCTCTAAAGGGTTCTTTTCTCCTAACTATTCTTGGGCGGCATTCCGTTTGGCAAGAAATAAATGATCAGGAATGATATTTAACCATCACCCTTCTAATGAAGAGATGCAGCCGGGTGAAATCAGGGAGAGTTGGAGCTCCTGTCCTATAATCCTGATCTGCCATATCTGAGCAAGAATGAAAACGTGGAGTGGTGCGTTGACCCACCATACTCTTCAATTCCTTCCCCCCACGGACCCAAAATAAACAGAATAAAATAAACAATAAGTGTAACCATCTGCATCTACCTGGGGCTATTCAGGGTATATTTCCCTACAAATAATATTCTCTTATTTGGTATACATACATATAATGAATAGATGTAAATACTCTTAAAATTAGTTACTCTTATATTTTTTCTGAATCTTGTGGATTTTTAGCCACCTGTGTTTTATTCTTTATTTTTGTATGAATTGTTTTTCACATATTTGTTATAACATCTTGAAAATACACCTCACCTCAAAAGATATTAGGTCTATAATAACAAAATGTGAGAAAGAAGAAACTTAATATAGTACATGCACCAAGCTTCACATAAAACATAAAAACAACAGAAGGAAAAGTGCATACAGCGATTAAACCATTTCTTAACGGCAACACTTCCAGGCCAGATACTATGTGAGCAAAATATTCTAAGTTCCGTAAAGAGAATGCATCATAAATTAAAACGTGAGCACTATTCATATTTAAAAACAGCCTTACACATTGTAATGCAATTTTCTGTTTCATCTCAAATCCAATCTAACTGTTATATCCTTGGAATCAATATTTCCATGTGGCTGCATTTGCAATTATGATCTCCACAGCCCTCTTCAATAAATCCTTCTTCAAGATTATTTTAATGTTAAGCAAAGCAAATGGGTACTCTAATAACAATAAACATCTTGATATAATTGTCAGGGTATTCTATGCTATGGATCTGCAGATGACCGACATGCTCAACCAAACATTTAATGTATCTAAGAAGCTCCTATATAAATGGAGCTTTTGTGCAGGTGAGGCAGGTGCGCTTGTTTTATAGAGATACTCACTCCTTACATCAGTGAATCAAGAAATACAGATCAATAAAGCCTAGAGAATGAATGAGCCTCACACTTATATTTGCTATAACACTGAATTACTTGACATGACACTTCCACCCACATGCGTGTGTAATATATATAGATGCGTTTAGGTTTTATCCATAAAACCGTGTGCGTGTATTTTTATTTAGTTAGCGATAACAAATGTACCTACAGGTTTGCAATATAAAAAATGGGAGGTACAAACATGCAGTCAAATAGTACAGTAGTCATAGACATTTTGATCAGGGTACAGTAGGCAAGGATGGGGTGGCAATGGCCCCACTGACTGCTCCAACAAGTGGAGGTGGTAGGTCAAGTGTAAAGTTGTCTCTTTCCAGGAAGGAAAAGCGGTAAGTGGAGGGAGAGGATGGGGGGTGGGGGAGGGGGAGTGAGAGAGAGTGAGGGAAAAGTGAGAGAGAGGGTAAGGGAGTTAGGTAGGGAATGAGTACCAGTATATACAGTATGTACGTTGAAGTGAGTAGGTATATATGTGTTTGCATGAGTGTATATGTGTGAGTGTGTGTTACCATGAATATACCGTATATATGTGGGTTAGAGGGAATCAGTGTTATCCTGAGAGTGTATGTGTAAGTGTGTGTTATAAGTGAGGGTGGGTGGATGTAGGATGGAGAATTGTTATGGTGACTTGTATTAAACCAGCGGATGTCATTTACCCAGTGATCATAATGGTATATACAGTACACAATATGGACAAAAGTATTGGGACACCTGACCATTACAACAGGGACTTTTATGACATTGCATTCTAAATATATAGACATTATATGCCCCCCCCTGCGAATATAACAGCTTCCAGTCTTCTGGGAAGGCTTTGTACAACATTTTGGAGCGTTTCTGTGTTTTTTTTAATCCATTCACCCAGTAGAGCATTTGTGAGGTCATGGGTTGAGGTATAAAAATAAAATAATGTGTATATAGCATGCACAGCTTTGATTTCTATCCCATGTAAAGTTGTGATTATCACTGTAATGACAGAATGGAGAGTTCTATGATTTGCTAAAGAAAGCTAAACTTCCAACTGCAGCATCTATTTCTAGATGTGTAATTCTCCCCCAGCTGTGTTGAGACTGTGTCTGGAGCCATAGATTGTTTTTCAGGGCTATGTTAAGGAGTAGAAATACGTTTTCGGCCTCCTCATTAGGTCAACCATTGATTAGCAAGCTCCATATAGATAACAACACAATCAATAATCCTTCAGCTCCAGGGAGGTCCCGAGACTTAATTCAAAGCTTTCTAGGCTGTTTTAAAAACAATAGCTTAAGCCTGGATGAGATCTGAATGTTTGCAGTTGTATTAATTCACTTGACAGTTTATTCCTGATGACTTTGGAAAGGCAAATGTTAGGTTAACGTGCTGGCATTACACAAGAGCGTATATACCCTGAGGATTTTACCAAAGGTTTTGTACAAGCTTCTTTTGCTAGAAGGTTGTTTTTTGTTAATTAATGAGATATAACCATCAGGGATAGCCAGACAAGGGCAACACGACTGCTTCACATTTAACTCTTAGATTATTGCCTTTCACAGTTCATGTCACATGTGGGCTTTTTTGGAAGCCCAGAGCAGGGCCTTCTTCTCCTTCTGTACCAGTATGGCTTGTTCACGGGTCCATGGTGTTTCTTATAGTGTATCTTCTCCCTGGCACCTCTGTATTAGGATTTCACATCATCCCATGAAGGTTACCAAATGAGTACCCCTGTGCTGGATATTTTCATTAAATTCGCTTAGTAGGTAGCTCATAGTGCTCTGTGCTTGCTGTGGGCCATATCAGGGTCCCCTACCAAAGGGCCTGGGCTATCCCTCCAGGGATACCCCATGTAATAAAATAGGCATCATGTATGGATTACAGGTATGAATGGGACATACTAGAGGAGGGAGAATGTTCAGATTAGGTAAGTATAGAAGACACATATGCCATAATTTAACAACGTGCCAAAAATGGCTCATCTCACCCTACTGGGATTCATAGATTAAGTCTACTCATATCTACAAAACATTTTGACACCACTATCTATTCACAGTATTGCTGCCAAGAGCCGAGTACACCTTGTTGGCATGTTACTTGTCTTTTGATTCTTCGTATATGCTTTATCTTTTGTGTACTGGCACCACACTACATACCTGTTAACGCATAATAAGATAAAGAGAAATCCATAGTAAATTTAACATCTTCAAGGGGTGCAATAGACACCATCTTTTTTTGTGGCACAGATTGTAGATTACAGACACACTTGCTTCCTTTCATTTTAATCCTTCTCATTTATCTCTCACCACTCTGTCCTTTTATCTGACTTATGATTCGGTTAATTATCTCTCTTTGTTTAATCAACCCCTCATTTTCCGTGTAGCTCCGCTAATTGAGTTTTCCAGCAGCCAGAGCTGTTCCTGCCACCTTATTCACCCACCTCCCTGCTTTTATCTAAGCAGCTTGGTTATTTCCAGAGTCCAATCACACCAAATTACTTTGCATTTGACCTTGTGTTAGTGTTTCTTTAGTCACTGAAAATACCTAGAGGCTAAGAAGCTTTCATTAACGAGCCTAGCTATTTTTAGGGAAAAATGTTTTTACAATATATCCTAAAATGAACTATTACTCAGACCTGTCTAGTTCTGGAACACTCTGGCGTTGCATATTTTAAAAGTCATTTGTAAGATTGGTGAAATCAAAATATTTATGCTAGTTCTCCCTAATGTTTGATATGATTTTTTTCTTTGCTCGTATTTGAATTTGGTAAAGACTGCAACTGCCTGAAAAACACAAAATTATATAGAGACTTTTATTTCGTTTTTTGGGGCAATGAATTCTTTTGCACTAGCAAAGGTTACACATTAAAAAAAATGAAAACAAGCAGCATGTTTATGAGTGTATCCATTTTTAGGAATATCATGGTTTAGGGAATCTGTTGATAATAATAATAACAATAATAATGTTTAATATAATATAGCTGACCCTGAGAATCTTAAGATATTAACCCTTTTATATCCTATAATGACGATTCTATGTAGGGACTTGCCAAATGTGTTAACCAAATGACTTTAATACAGGTCCTTATGGAAACCTTGATTTGTCATTATATCAACGAAACACTTAAACAGGCATTTCAAACACAACATACTGATAGCAAATGCATCAGCTGGGAATCTTATATAGGATTACAGCAGTGTAACATAGGAGAGTGTCAGATCCAGACTGTGTGACCTTGACAATCATCCCCTTTATCTTGACACCTTGAGATTGGGACACAAGCTCTGGCACTCAGGGTAAAACTCAGAGAGTTTCCGGGAATGTCCCTCGCCCATTATTAGCACGGTGTTGTAATACAGCATATTATAGCGGTCAAAATACCTAAGTATATAAAATATTTTTACATTAGTTAATTAAATATTTTCACTTACTCTGTGAGTGCATGGGCAACTTCCCTTTTTCATTAACTAAACTAATACATTACACTTCAAAATATTGAATGTTTCTTCTGATACATCTCAAAAAGTTACATGCCTCCACCTGAGATACTTGTCTTGCACCAATAAAGTACTTAGTCTGTAATTTGAAGGCAGGAGATAGCAAGTAAACATGCTAATGGGTTTTACACTGTGTTTGTACATAGATCTATACATGTTTCATTATTTTTTTTTCCTTTGCTATTCTTGATATCCAAGGAAGAGTGACTGTAAGGCACCCTAAGCATCCTATCTTAAAAGAGGGGCTATTATTAGCCACTAGACTTGTGCATTTGGATTCTTACGAATTAAAATGAAATTTAATCTACGTTTATCTACAAGCAACAAAAATGAGGAGGGACAGAAAATGAAACAGAGAGCTCTGAGTTTTCTTCTATCGTCTTTCGTTATCGGTTGTCCTCTGGTATCAGCTCAGTTAACCAGGACTCCAGGGTTCCCCTGCGCATACCCTCTAGCACGATTGGAGGAACAGGAGAGGCAATGAAGATGGGTTTGCAGAAACACTTTTCTTTTTCTGTGCAGAACTGTCTGCATTATTCTGGCCTCTTGGAGTACTTCCATGAAAGGGTGGAGCAATGACGCACACCACAGGAACAGCCTCTCTCCTGTCCACCAATCAGTGGAGAGGGTGTGTGCAGAGGGCCCACCTCTGGGGGGCCTGAAAAATGGAACTTACATCAGGGAGAAGCTCACAAAGAATGAAGACAGAACAACAAGAGCAAGACAAGAAGCTGCAGAAAGGATGACGGGGACATTAAGAACATGAGAGTGTGAGAGAAGTGCATGAGGGTGTGAGAGCATGAGAGAACCCACCAAGTTGTCTCCAAAATGGCAGGAATTCATTTTTGTTGTCCAAATAAAAGAAGGGACCAAAAATGAAACAAAAACATTGAATCATTTTTCGGCCATTTACACAAGTCTATTAGCCACAACATGAAGCATTCCATTGTGATGCATACTCCCTCTATACTATGAATAAGCAGCAGAATTTGGCCAAGGCTAGGAGACAATACCATCTAATTTGAACTCTGCATCATCCAAATGCGTGTTTATATATAAATAACAACAATAAATCTCTTTATATGTTAAAAGATTCACGTGTGAGTTATAAATACACTACTGTTCAAAAGTTTATGATTACTTAGCAATGTCCTTGTTTTTTTTAAAAAAAGAAAAACAAAAGTTACTCATGAAAATAACATCAGATATATTCTCTAATCCAAGTTTAGGTATAAAAGCCTAATTGATCATTAGAAAAACCTTGTGCGATTATGTTAGCAAAGCTAGAAATGTCCTTGTTTTCCATGAAAACAGCTATGTGACCCCAGACCTTTAAACGGTAGTATAATATTATATATTATATATATATTATATATATATATAGTTCTGTCATTCTGTGAATCATAGACTAGACCTCTAAGTAATACTAATAACAGCCACGTGAAAGAAGCACTTTAAATTCTATCTATAGTCAAGATAATGAAGGGTTTTCAAAGAGTCGATGTGCTGCTGATGGAGCAGGAGGATTTGTAGTGTGCACATATACCTACCCGCATCAGACAAATTAACTAGATAAATATTCCTTTTATTAATATTCCTTCTCATTCTGGCTGTTCGGCTTTCCATGATCAACTGATGGATTATCCCAGATTGAGTTCTAAATACTAAGCTTCAATAGGACCTCTGCAAGGTCACTCTGGAAATTGCAGTACAATTTCACGCATCAAGGCCCTAAAAACCCAATGCAAAACAAATAAAAATCATTATATATACTATGTATATATGTACGTCAAAATAACATTTTTAGGAATTGCTGCTTGTGGATAAATGCAGTAGAACAAAAGTACACAATATGTTGTTCAACATAACATAGTATCTGTTTTAACTAATGATAATAGATAGGAAACATGTTTAACTTGAACAAGTATTTTTAAAAACCCTCTTCATTTGTCTGTGAGCCTAGATAAATATACCTAATTTAAGAATGCCTCTGGGGCGGGATAATAAACAGAGATATTTGGCTTGACTTATGACCTGAAAGTGAGTATGTGCAAAGAAATATGTATTGATCCTGCTGCCTTCTATTGATCACATATTTTACTACTAAAACCTTGATTCATATCTTGGTTTCCAAGTCAGGCGCAATATAAATACCGTACTCAAAGCTTTAATTTAATGACATCAGATCTGATTCTAACATCCAATCTTGGCTATAGATTTCCTACAAACTATAAAATAATGTATTATTGTATTAATGTATATGGAATGAAAAAATTATAGTTGAAGGTCATGGAGGGGATACAGTCATTTGTAAAATAAGTTGTGTGGTTTGGTTGAGAGAGACGTTTTCATTAGAACTTAAATTTTAAAAAACGTAGAGAGACCCCAGAGAGAAAAAAACAAAAACGTAGGGATGATTCCTTAAATTTTTTTAAATTGTTCAATTTTGTGGATAAGAACATAAGCAACGGGAAAATTATTATAATATGTTTAAGAGCTCATTACCTGATCTCATGGTGTATGGTTAAGATGATGATTACTTTTAAAAACATTAAGGATACAGTGAAGCTATATGGCTCGTGGTATCAGGGGTTAAAGTAATACAAAAAGCCTTTAATCCATTAAGTCACTAATGCATGGCCTAAAGTCCAGGAAATACAATAGCCTCCTGTCAGAACAAGAAAATGCCGGTTCTTGGTACTGAGCCGAAGGAGTGACATCACACTAATGACTTAAAGTGTGAATAGGTGGCAGAGAGGGCCTCACAGTTATATAGGGGTATGAGGACAAGCCTTCAAGCTTATATCTCCCACCATGGCAACAGAAGGAAAGCACTTTTAATAGTATATGGACAACTATTTTTTGCACATGTACGGGCTCAAAATGCATTGTTTTCAACGGGTTTAGGGACCTCCCATTGTTCTTAAGGGGTTAAAACAGCCATTAGTTAACTGGAATATTTAACACTCCCCTGTAACATAGCTATTATTCGTTACCAAAATAAGCAGATTAAACTCCTGCTGCCTCCACTTACATGAAAGTTTAAAGCATTCTTTGTTATTGCACAGAAGGCTGGCATAGACCATTATTTTACACTGGAAGCCGTTATATATCTATTCTCACTAATTACGCTCACATATTGAAGACCAAACAGCTTTGCAGGTGTTCTAAGCATAGCCATTCAACTGTGTTAGAGCTGGAGAATTTACTGATAAATGTACCTTCTCGTTTTTTTTTTAATATATAAGTAGCACAGCTTGTTTGACACTTAAACATCGACTTTTTTTCCATTATAATTAAAGAACTTTTGAAATGTGGGCTCTGCGTAATTTGCTCTACCTCTCATTACGATTAATCATAATTGCTGCTCTGAAACTTTATTAAAGCAGTCTGTTTCTACAGGAACTTATCCTGTGAAGTTATTTGCATAATAGTGGCTATGTGGTGAAAAAAAAGAATTGATAAAAAAAAGGAGTGTAGTAAAAAAAAAAACATCTGCTTTAACTCTCTGGCTGCCAGGCTGAAGTGCAGCCATTCGGGATTAAAAGAGTTAACCATGCCCACAATCCGAACCAATATCATAACTTTATCGGGTATGTCTAAGCGGCCCTGGCACAGCCGCCAGTCTGCCGCTGGAGCAGCAGTATCGGCAAGCAGTAAGCATCCTTCCTGATTTTTGTGCATGGAAGGCGCATTAATCAGCATTTATTCCTGTTGTTTTATTGTCTGTTACATTACATATTAAAATAAAAAAGTAGGCTTGTGCTTATCAGCGGTAGCTATGCATACTTTGCCTGTGATTAAATGACAAAAATGAATAAAGAAAAAAAAATTGTATACCTAACAACAAAAAAACAACAATAAATAAAGGAAACTAAACTACAAAAGATTACTGTTCTACAGTGAGGCATCCATGTAGAAAAAACATGGATGGTAACAGTGACTGGGTATGAATACCCAGGGAAGCTGAGAAATATCAATTTCTCTCTCTCTTCTGATGTACTTTGTACGACATTTTCCATTATGTTCATTATGCGCATCCATATGAATTCTCTAGACTATACATTATGTGTAAGTTTCTGCGTAACACCATAAAAGCATAACACCCAATTTTTTTTATAAATAGCATCCTGCTGGCAGTGGTCAGTTTTACCAGTGAGTGATGATGTCCCTTCCATTGGGACCGGATATCTACACTATGCAGTTTACTTCAACCTAATTACACTAATTGCAAAGATAATTAGCATTATGGATTGGACTTCTGCAAAGGAGTCGAACACGGCAAGCTAACCTGAAAAATCGCTTGCATTAGATGACAGATCTGAGTCCTGACACGAATAATGCCCAAGATAAAATGTTCACAGCCAAATCATTCTGACCGCTAAGATTAAACCTTCAAGTCCTGTCCGTACAAACCAGCTGTATCTGTCTACAAATCCCTCCTCTGGTATTCATATTACCCAAATATATAAATATTCCTCTGTCACAGTGGAATTATCAGCTTTCCTTAAACTTGACGGTCTTGCAAAAGAAGTGGGTCCAATAACCACTCTGTTGTCCCGTAGTTAGGACAGATTGTAATACGTTGACACTTATCAAGTTGTAGAACAGCATGGAAGAAAATGTAGGGCGTGGGGAAAGCAGGGGGCTAAGGGTTTGAAAATGTGAATATTAATAGGCAAATGTCTATCAGTAAATTACAACCAACCTTTGCTGCTTGGGACATAGTGGCTTCTTGGAGGAAGGTTAGGTCAACTGAGAGCCACAGACCTTTCTTGGAATATTATTCTCATCATCCGTAGCCAGGTATTTAAAAAAATATTTTAGTATAATGTTCGCAAGTTTAGGTAAACACATAATGGTGCTCTCTGACTGTCAAAACATAGGAATAGTAATTTTATAAAATTCAAGGTTTATGATCTAATATTGACTAATATTGAGCTTTAATGCCAGTTATTTTTTTAATTTTTTAAATTTTCAGTAACAACTTTAAAAATATGAAATTAATTTAGCAAACTCTATTGATTAACTGTAAATGTAATTTATTTTTAACCTGAAAATACCAAGTGGACATCCCAATAACAGAAAGTTGTGTTTTTAATTTTGCTGGCTTAGTAATCATTCTTCATTGGTGAGGCTGCATGGGCCACTGCAGTGTCCCTTTAATACATAGTGTATGCTTTATAATAAAATGTTACAGCCGATTTGGGAAAGTTATGATGATCCGACTTCTGCACCAAGAAGTCTTAGGGCCCACTAAGAGATAGGGGCCCATCTGCACTGCATGCCTTACATGATCTGAAATGTTGAAATATTCTTCGTTTCCCAAAGTTTTTGTGACTGATGTCTTCATTTGGAAAGGAACCCAGCGTGTGAGAACGAATCTGCCAGCTATGCTTAGAAGCAATCTCCTTATGGTGAAATGGACTTGAAAATTTAACCCCTTCTACACTCAGTGGTATAAAGCTTGTTGCAGCCTTGGATGCTGTGTTTTTTCGAGGCACTTTGGAGTTAAGTATTGAAATGTCAGCAGAAAGGATTGGAATTGGGGCCATGTGTTCATTCAGGAAAAGGTCACAACCAATTGGGGAGTCTCTCCGATCCATTTGCCCTGTGGAAAAAAAATATTTTATATAGCAATTCATACAAATCAAAGTCATTTTCAGGAAAGAAAAGGGCAGTAATTTGAAGCAGAAAATCACCTTTGAAAACTATTTTCTCAATTCAGTGTGTTTATAGTGGAGATGGGTGGCAGAGACCTATAATTTCATGACATTTGTCTGATTGACCGTATTTTCATTATGAAGTCACATACTGTGGTAAGTTCACATTTTTGAACGTTTCCTCTTAATAACAAATGACTTCCTTTTATTGGGGTTCAGGAAGAGACAAAGACAAGTTCAAATATACTTATTGTAAGAAGCCATACTTTGCTCACCAGTAACTGTAGGGATGCATGTGGCTCATCCTGAAACTGGCAATACCCAAACCTTACCGTTTGGTGCTTTGGAGGCTGGGGGTTAATAGTTTAAAAAATAAAATGTAATACAGTTCTAAAAATAATAACATTAAGAAGAATATATATCTGATAGAAAAAGTGTACACTACATAATTAATTTGAGGTTTATTTAGTTATACACATTGTTCACCTTCCTATGTATGTTGCATACTATGCATTATAGACCGTATGAAGAGTTTGAAATGGCCACACTTCGTCTCAATGCCATGCCGGAGCTATCTGCAGTTAACAGCTTTAATGAGGTCAGTCCAGCCAGCTGGGCTTTGTGGAAATGTACCTTTCATTTAAGCAGCTTTGTTGAGTCTAACTGGGCATTGATTTCTTACAATCTTTCCATTTTTTTCACTTCACCTCTAAGATCCTGAGATTTCTAATTGAAACGAATTGTCACAGTCATGACTCCGACAAAAGGTGGGGAGTAAATTCCAATTAATTTCTTATTAGCATAAACAACCAGTTCACTTCAAGAGAAAAATCTAAAACCATTGGTACAACTCGTATATATGTGTCAGCAAAAGCAATGGAAATGTATCACTGTGTGGGGGCTACATTTTCACCTATACATTGTACCACCCAACTGGGTAGAAAATGTATACGTGGAAAAGTTGTTTAAACTTTTAAATCCCTGTATTTGTGGATTATATGTCTACATTAAGCATTATGGGGCCACAGTGGACCGCAAGGGTTGTTAAAGAACTATACCTCTCTCCCAATGTCTGTTTTGCTTAATTTGATGAGTTTTCCCTAAATTATGTTTCAATGATAGCACAAGAGAGGTATTGGTATCTGATACATGCTTTTGCTTTGGGTTTTTTCAAATATCAGGTCAAGGTGACCAAGTCGGCCATATTTTTTTCCAGGACAAGAATACATTTCATAGATTGTGGTGAAAAGTAGCATTTTAATTAATAATGCATGGTGGGGCACAAACATCATCCTCCGGCTAAGAAACCTACATTGGATGGCCATTTATATTTTTTGCAATTCCATTTTTAATTTTACCTGCTGCTTGGGGGTCATTTGGAGGGATGTCGTGTCCATAATCCTAAAAAGAAAAAGGCACTATTTAAAATTTTCATAATATATACACAAAATCTGTCACGAATAGACTGTTATAAAAGGTTTTTCACATATTTCAAAATATGAAAGTTCTGCAAGTCTGCTGCATTGTCATGTAGAAGCTGTTATCTGCAAAGTCACTTATTATGGTTCAGATAATAAATTCTGCGTCCCACGTCCTATGTACAGGAAAACGCTCACATAAATTCATTTTGTTAAGCTGTCAAAGTAAATATCTCTCTCAGTTGCAGAGAATACAAATTATATCAGCTTCTTCGCTGCCTTCTGGTACAAACACAGCGCTGCCTGCTTTTGTTTACCTTCTGATCACATTTAGCGAACATCTTAATTATACATTGAAATTTACAGAAAATGGGCCAAAATGCCAAGGAAATGAGAAGTGCATAAAGGAAATTGTTTTCCACTCAAACTGATATTATTTTGTCTTAAATTGGCAGCGGGACCTTTTCTTACAATTAATTGGTAGTCTTTCTGACAATTGTTGACTTTTACGATACTTTACATAACACTTAAAACGAGGAAAGTGTAGCTGATACCTAATATAATTTAATGGAATGATAATTGAATGAGGTCCTTATTGTTAGATAAAAAATTGTCATACAAGTAGCGCACCTAAGGTCCTAATAAGAAGGGTAGTTAATACCAGAGGGATGTACCGAGTAGAGATAATTTAAGTGCCTATACATTACTACACTTTTTTTTTCAGTCTGTTCATCTGATTTATACACCGTGTTCTATCAACTCTCTTGTTTTTCATAGAAAAAGCCCCAAGTACCGTTTATTCTTCTTTTCATTTTAAATACGGTACAGATCACTTACTAACCAAATAGACTGGTGTATACTGCTTTGCTGAGGATAGCTGCATTAGTCCAGTGGTCTACATTGAAAATAAATGTATTAAAATTTGCGGTAACTCCTTTTTTTATTGAGGTAGGATTTGTTTTGTTTTTTTGGAAGCGCATCAGGTCAAAAATGATCTTTAGGGGCTCAGAATGATGTTAAAAACCTAATTTTTAATCCAATTAAAATATTGTAAGAACTCACAATGCTCACTTTTTATATGTGTATGTACAGTGTATATATATATATATATATATATATATATATATATATAATATATATATAATATATAGGGGTTGGAAGAATGGCCGTCACCACAGGCAGAGCTGCCCACGACTGGAGGAGCAGTAGTTGGGGACATCATTGAGATAAGGGGAAAGATAAGACATAGGAAGTCTTATCTGAAAGTTAAGCGATGGGATGAAGCGGGGAGAGATAATGAGAAAGTGGATTTATGAGGAGAAAGGGAAGAGGGAGGGTTTGTTTTGAAAGTGTTTGTATGTTAGGGCAAGTGTGTCTTTAACTGCCAAGTGTGGATGTGTGTATGGGCAGGAGTGCGTATGTAAGGACGGATGTATAGGTATGTAGTTTGACAGCCTATCCATTACTATTTCTATTCTGGACCTAGAATAGAATGCTTCATTGTAATACATTTTAGCCTAGGAGAAATATTTTCAGATTTGTTTTATATTAGAAAAATAAATTATACATATTATACAAAAAAAATGACATTTTAAGGCTCTGAACCACTTCAATTCAGACACCCCTCTACAAAACCCTTCCTAAAGTTGGCCTTGCATGGGTTATTAATAAAAGCCTTTGTAACCCAGCAAAAGCTTGGTCTGCCTAAGCTTATGGTAGATTAGTCTAAAGAAATGTGTACTGTTTGTATTGAAATTCAATAACTGTGCTGCTCACACCCTACACTAAATATATTGTTAGAATTCCCAAGGAATTAAAACGGCTGTTTAGACAACCAATTTAAGCAAGTAATTACAGTATATTTCTGCACTTCCCGTACTTCAGCCAGGCAGAGGTTGCAATAGATTTTTAAGCAATCAGCAGACATGGAACAGGTAGTGAAGACAACTAAAACACAGCTTTCTTTATTTTGTAGCAATTTGATACAAGCATGCTTTCTCTTGCATTGCCGCTCATATGCTGTGATGAATTATTGCTGAAATGCAATAAGTATGTTTAATGTGCTATATTGCGCTTCCAGATTCTGGTGCACTATGGAACGTTTAGGTGACATGATAGTCCATAAATCCAGTAAATCTAATAATAACCATAATACCAAATAAGTCAGCACTCACCGACTGGCAGACAGGGAGATTGGAGTTGGTATCTTGATAGTGGAGCTGAATGGTTAACATAGAGTCACCTTCCACCATCTGTTAATTACAAATACTGGTGCATTGAATACCATGCTTCAACACTAAACTTGGAGGCGGCCAACTCTTCCACTGGTCTCCCCGTTTCAAGAGTTAAAGGTCCGTAATAACGACCAATAGAGTTACTTTTACGGACCTTTAACTCTTGGAGCGGGCCCCAGGCCAAGTTCTGCCCTCAAAAGGGCTGTGCGGGAGTCGCTTGCATGGCCATTTAACTCCTGACGGGGAACTTGGCCTGGGGAGACAATGGTCTCCCCGCTCCAAGAATTAAAGGATCTTATCTACGCAGCATTGCAGGGGTTAACGGGAGCGGAAATCCGTAGGTTCATCGTCAGGAGTAAAAGGCGACTCTATTGGTCGCTGGCACAGACCATTTACATCTGACGGTGAACCTACGGATTTCTGTTCCCGTTAACCCCTGCCATGGTGCGTAGATAAGGTAGGCTAGATGGGGAAGGGACCAGGGAGTAAACGAAGATGAACACGAAGATTCTTCATGTTGTGTGTCTTTGTCTTCGTATACGTTTTGCCACCGCCATGTTCGTATGTTCGGTATTCGGGCTGAACAACGAAAACGCACCCTTCGTGTTCGCTTTCATGTTCGACAGCTCATGGATCTTTTATGTACTGTGAATATAGTACTCTTACAGAAACTACTCACCTGTACTGGGCTATGATGTTTATATCTTGGAGTTAGTTGTGCAGGGTCTAGAATAATCAATAATGACGGAGCTCAGTAAGTGTCATGTTATCTGTTACACTGGTAGAAACGGATATCATTTGATAACTATCTGCTTGAGAATTAACTGATTAAAGCTCAGTTCCTCAATTTCATGTAGATAGGGTCTCTATGGAAACGCAAATTTGCTATGTGAATTAAATTACCCCTTTTGCACTTAAACAGTTGGGATAATTGGTGAGTTTCAACTTGAAGCACAAGAGCGAGAGAAAGAGAGAAATTATATGGAGTTGTAGAGCGGCCAGAAGTTCTTATTTTGCATTGTGATACCTGCAAATTTAGGCTGTTGGCTTTATTCACTAAATAGTTAATTACAGATATGATACAGTCAGTTGCACAATTTTATACTGATACATTAATGCATGTTGTGATTTACAATATTTAGTTAAAGTAGTCAGATGAAAAAAACCCGCAGCCACCTAATTTTACTTGGGACACCAAAAGAGGTAGCACAAGTTCCATGAGTTAAAATGCACACATCATTGAAAAAATGACACGGTATCACTTTCTTGAGGGACCTATACATTGTAGAAAAATATGCTTAATCTTAAATTTCCCACCCACTTTTTTCTTTATGCAGACACTAAGACAGCATAAAGGTAAAAAAAAATGCAATTATGGCCACCAGGTGTGATGTACAGTATTCTAGGATTGAACAGAAGACTGTCAGGGTGAGCGTGCATGCAGGCCTAGCAATAAGGCAGCCATATTGAAATGCTCCAGCAACTGGCATTATAACTTAATATATATGCATTTTCTAGCAAATATCATCCACACTTTTCTGGTTCAATTTGATCATACTGATCATTTCTTTTACATATGTAGACAGGATGGAATTCCAAAGATTTATTGACTCAGGTCCAATGTCAAGTTTAAGTTTCTATGGCAATAACCTACCAGAGAAGGGTTTGGGCAGTCAGTGGTACAAAGAATGATGTTTCTAGCGCTACATTTATATTTAGAAGGTATGATGGAATAGCACCTCTAAACATTTGCAGTGCACGAGAATGAATTCTTGGTGTACTAAGTGAATTTCACGTGTACTGGCATCCATTGAAATCCCGATCGGAGCCCTGATCAGCACACACATCAGTCCCTGGTTTAGGGTGGCTTAAATTATTTGGAAGGTAAAAATAGCCGTTTTCCGTTTGTTAATGTGTCTTGGTATGGATAAACAGTTGCTTTTTTTTAATGATATAAATATTATGCAGAGAAGGGTACCAAGTGACATTCCACCCAAGGAGCAAGACAGATTATGATGCACAGAGCAGGTGCTAGAAGACACTGGTTCTTTTTATGAATAATCTCCTGTGTAGATTTTCATTTTTCTTTTTAAACAAGTAAACAACTGCTTGTCTGAACAGCAACACAGGGAGTCTGGCTTCCAGGCCCTTGAATACCAATCAGATGTTGCAGTACCTTTCAGAGTCTGGAGAAAAAAGGTTTTTGACACTTAGTAGATTACATAATATATGTACGGAATCTAATGTGCCCTTAAACTGATAACACATTTTCATGCCTGCTTTAGATGATTTATTCATCCATTAGTTGTTGAAATCCAACTTTCATGATCTTCTAGTTTTCATGCCCCTGTCCGAATTGGACCAGCCCTTTGTGAACAATTTTAGACCTGCTCAGGGACCAATTGCCCTCCTGCAGTGTATGGTGTTAGAGTGGCTGTGTGTATGTATGTATGTATGCATGTAAGTGTATGTTGTAAGAGTGTGCATGTATGTGTAAGGTTAGTGTGTGTGTGTGTATGTGCATATGTATGTATAGGTAAGTGTACATGTAGCGTGGCTACATGTGTATGTATGTGTAAGGTGTAGTGAGCATATGCATACACTAACTGCAAATAATCTAAACTTTGAATAACCAGAAACAAAAAAGTGTCCCTAAAGGAATATTGCTGTGTATAAGCTGGACAGTTTGGTCTTACTGTCAGTGGAAAGCCTATATTTTGTCCTGGTGTGTGTTCAGCAAGCTCTAAATCTGTGTTTGTGGCATATTCCTGAAATTAATGGTCAGTACTGTCATTTATACAGGCTCATTGGACAGGCATAACATTAGTCCCATGAGATGCATTAACTGGAAAATATTAAACGTGTTCCCTAAATGGTTGAAAAATCAATTCTGTAGCCCCGCAGACATGGAAATAGAAGCAGAACCTAACATTTTCTGCAGCCTTTTGACCTATACTGTTGATGCAATTCCCATCAGGGCTAAAGTGATTATCCCTTGGGTGCCTATTACATGTTAAATGAAAAAAAGACAACATTTGACATCTAAAGGGCCTTTTTGAGAGCAATATGAAGCAGTCCTAGCTTGCTTCGGTTAGTAGAGTCAATACTTTACCATATAGAGTTGTAATAAGTATACTTCTACAGGCTGTGTTAACTCCTGCCGGACTGTGCAGTCAATGATTCCAGCTGTTTTTTGCACAGTACATATTTAACAAATGCATGCATAAAAAACAAGAAGAAAATTGGTGCATCCACCGCACTGGCAACATTTTCAATGGATTAGATTTAGTAAATATATGTGTAAACTGTCAGAATACTTTATATACTAGTGCATACCTCCCAACTATCCTACTTTTTGACAGTCTCTCTTTGTGACGTATATATTCCCATATGTATTTTTCTTTCCCCAGTCTTCCTTCTAGCAACTCTGAGTGTATAAATGTTATAACAGTGCTCTACACCCCTAGAAGTCACGATAAATCAATCAATTATATTCAACAAGTATTTTATTTTGAGGGTAAATGGGCATTTGACCGTTAAAACCATGAGGTGACATACTGCGTTACTCACTTAGTTACCCAAGTATGACTTATTATAGAGATATTCACTACCCCAAAATGGAAAGATGTTTATTAGTGGATGTTTAGATAAGATACTGCGCTTACACCCAACGTGGAGTAATTGGTCTCAGGGACATCTTTTTTGTGTTAGCTCTTATTTTAATTCAAGATTTATTGTAATAGACAGTGTCGGCTGCCTCACCTAATTTCTCAGATAAGTCAAGAGACTCTACGGTAAAGAATAAATAAAAGGTAATTTATCATTATTACCCTGGTAACCTTCAATAGACTCTTCCTTAGTGTTCTAAATTGAGATCGCCAAATAATACCAATATTTATTTGCTGCTGCCTTTGTAGGCTTGCCCTTGGGTTTTGCTCATGAGTTCTTAGTGATTTGCAGTCTCTTTTTAGATGCTGTGGATGGTGGATAGAGAAAAGTAGGGTTATTAATAAATCTTCCCTTCCGTTCTGTAGCAGTTATGCGTTTTAATTTACATCTCCATGGTGCAAAAAGGCCAACAGGCGACAGTTTTCAACAAACCTGACATTTATGTTCACAATTACATTCTAATACAACTACTCTGATACAATATTCAAGTATTGCCACCTTAACAAATGTAGCTACATGTTTACTAATGAGATTTTCTTAAAAAAACTATTAAGTGGTCTACTTATTTAAACTAATATCGTCGTCTCCAAATGATACAAGAAGACATGTATTGCTCAGTGTAGCCATGTGTAGTGTATCTTAATCTACAGAGAACTTGACCTAGTGGTTTGACCTAGTGCTGCTTCCCTGGGACTCCTGCTCACTTTCCTTCTTCTCCAAAGGGTTTGGCAACAATTACTTCCCTTCCTACTCTCTGTCCATTTAGTACTATATGGGGCTAACCCTGCCGATCAGCCCCATCCTTTCACAAAGCCATTTTACTAGAAGAGGAAGAGCTCCAGGTAGCCTACATTGGGAAAATCCCAAGTATGTTTATTGATGAAAATGTCTCACCTAATTTATCTTACACCAAAACCAATCCTGGGATCATGGGACCCACTGTTCTAAATGCACAGTTTGAAATCTAGTAAAATTGGTAAAATGGCCAGGAATAAGCTAAACTTATTTTTACATTGTTTTTAAAGCAATTCAAAATTACAAACTGAACAGCAATTTGCAAATTCATTATCAGATAAATAATGCATGAGGAACATCAGCATCAAAGTTGTTATATATATATCCCAAACATTAAAACACCTGTGCGTGCATTTTCACACGATATACATCAAATAACAAGTACGGCATGAATGATGCATTGAGAGTATAACACACGACACGATAATTGAACAACTTGCACATTATATATTAATTTATGCATTAGCTACAAAGATTCAGTTCAACATTTCTACAATGAAAGTCAGAAATTATAAGAATTTTCCATTATTATACAGCAACTGGACACGCTAAACCCATCAGTTCTTAACATTTCCATCCTTAAGTATCACAAAATGTTTCTTCTGCACTTGTCATAACCTAGATATAGCCTTCCATTTTGTTTTACAATAGAAAGGGCCCCTGCAGAATGATACCGGCTTTCTATTACCTGCACATTGGTTTCATATTCAGAAGTGAATAAAGAAGATTCAGAGCTTTATATGAATAGAATAATTACACTTCCACAGGCAGCCACAAATAACCCACGTCTGAGGAATGTGGCCTTGGAAATTACATTTCAATATAGAAATAAATGACAATATACTGACTCATTTTGTCTACCTACTCTCTAGATATTATACATAGGTCAAGCTTTCAAATATATGCCCCCACCAGATCGGAGATCCCCCTTATAACTGCTCTAGTAAGCAGCACCATACTAGAGGCTCTGATAGCCCGAGAGACGCTCCCCGGTTTTTTAACGTGGAGACTGTCCCCTTGAGACCTACCACCCAAAGCCTAATCAGCTTAGGCCAGAATACATCTCTGTGTTTTCCCTACCGCCAGTAAGTTTGCAGGAAACTGTTCACGCTTTATAATTCTCTTAAAGGATCCCACCAAATGAGACCCAAAGAATTGGTGAGTTGGCAAGCAGGACAAGTGGTAAATTCTCACTGGTTTACCCATATATCAGGGTTTAGGGTCACTTCCAGTGTTGTATTTACCCTTCACTGCCCACAGCTGCCCCTCTCCAAATGAGAAACTGAATCAGCACAGCCTCCGGAGCATAATAGGCTGGTTGGGGAGATAAAATATCTCCATTGTGCAGCACGGTTTGCTTTCTATATCTCCCAGGTGTCCCTTTTTTGGACCCAAATCACTATGTCCCTCTTTCTTGCTGAGTATGAGTGTATCACATCAGGGCCGGCCTTAGGGGCGTGCGACCTGTGCGGCCGTTGTTTTAACATGGAGGATGTTAAATAAAGTTAAAACAAAGAAAAAAACCCGATGTTTCAATTTTAAGTAGTTTTCAGCGATCGCTCGGCGCACCTCACTCTCCGTGACTCCGGCGCTCAGCTGTGAAGTGCGCACCGCGGCAGATCGAGAAGACGGACGCCTCCCGCTCCCACCGCAGGACTCCGGCAATGAGATAAGTAAGAATAGGGAGAAGGGGCAGAGGGAGGGGGCATTGAGAAGGGGGCAGGGGGGAGACAGTGAGAAGGGTGGGGGGGGCAGTAAGAAGGGGATGGGGGGGCATCAGAGGAGTAATGCTCACAGGGTGCCAGAACACTTAAGGCCAGCTCTGTATCACATACGACCAAAAACAGCAGAAAATATGATTAAAAATTAAATTGCACAAGAAAGAGCATTTGTTCTAATTGCATTACACAAATGTATACATAGAATTAAGTCACAAATGCTCTATTTTTTTTGAAAGAGACATTTGAGTAAACAAGGTAGTTATTCGCCTGGGAATAAGCACATTTTAGACCCACTGGGGCCTACTTAATTGTATGTTACCAAGTATCTAAAATCTAACTCAAGTATTCACCAGTACCGGACGGTATTGCAAACACCGAGGACACTTGCGTTAGTAAATGAGTCTTATAGTCAGCACTTTTACATTTCCGTGGTCTGTAATACAGTCTCTCTTTATCCACAAGTAAAGGGGATAATTCACCTATAATGTGCATTATATATTTATATGTCTAGATTTTAAATGATTATTTTAAATGACTTATTGCGGGAAAAATTGAGAAATCTAGAGAGAAATCAGTGCTCTATTTTCTCTGTAGTCTGGAAAATGTAATAGGCCTCTAGAGTGTTAACCTATAAGGAGTATAAGAACTATTTCTATTTCTGTGTTGGTAGATTATTTCATTTTTCCACAAAAAAACATCCTTTGCATCAGCGAAGGCTCTTAGATAAAAAAAATAGCAGTGTGGGCTAGCAGAGAGAAAGAAAAACATTTACAAAAATGAAGGTTGTTTTCTTTCTGCATTTTCTGTCCTAAAGATAGTTCATAGTCAGAACTCGATACAAAAAGCCCTGGGTGAAAGTACTGAGCTAAAGGCACACATGGCTGAGGAGGCAGCCCTCCTCTTGTTCCTGTTTGTGTATATGAGTTAGGGTAAGAGGCGATATACGAGGTGACCCCCCACCTAGAGCCATAATTATAAACTACCGTATTTGCTCGATTATAAGACGACCCCCAAAAATCTGAATATTAAGCATGCACCCTCCGGCTGTCAAAGAGAATTCCCCGTCAATGTTTTCACGTACGATTTCACTCAGCCTGCCTGTGGCATCTTTGCCCCATAACAGCCTGCCTGTGGCAACTTTGCCACCAAAAAAGCCTCCCCATGGCAACTTTGCCACCATAACAGCCTGCCTGTGGCAACTTTGCCACCAAAACAGCCTGCTTGTGGCATCTTTGCCCCCCCTTACACATCCATGCTATCACACACACATATTCATTCACTTGTTCACAAATATTTGTTCACTAATTCACAGATAATCATTCACTCATTCAGATACTCATTCATACATTGATACTCATTAATTCCCTCATTCAGATACGCATTAATTCCCTCATTCCGATACTGATTTACATATACTCATTCACAAACATTCATTCACTCACTCCTTCACAGATACTCATTAATTCACTCTTTCATTCAATCTCACATACACCATACAGCCTCCCTCACCCCCTTACCTGAACCGATGATGTACGCGCCGCTCGCAGACTTCCGCGGATCTGCACAGGAGAAGCAGATGCACAGCAGGGTCATGTGACGTATGTCACGTACATCACATGGCTCTGTTGGATTCCTGCGTCCCCCTGGCCGTGGAAGGGACGCTGCTCGCGCGCGTCTGCCGGTAAGTAGCGGGCCCGGTCGTAGTTGCTGCAGGCTTAAGGGGCAGGTGCCCCCTTTGCCCTGCATTAAGGACAGCCGCATAGGCCCAGTCAGTCCGGTCCTGACTGGGCCTATTTTAAGGTAGGGGCCTGGAGCTGCATCTCCATTAGCCCCTAAGTGAATCTGGCCCTGGCTGGCCCGGCCGCGGCCCTGCAAATGCCCGGTGTGTGCGATGGCCAGTCCGGGCCTGAATACATCTCATACGTGGTTGGCAGTCAAGGGATTACGGGTACTTGTTACAATCGATCAATGTATATAAATCGATCATCAGAAACTTAAATAGTTAAATTGTGTTTCTGTAGCCGCAAACTAAGCATCCGTCTAGCAAAAGCCTCATGTGTACATTTAAGCGAACAAAAATTTGTCTTGAGGTATGGGCGGTAGCTAGTGATCAGCTCAGCAGCAGATTGCAGGTGCAACTATAAAGTAGGCCCCGGAGACACCAAAATAGCAGGAGGGGCCCCATGATCCGGCCTTGATTATTGTAAGGGTCAGGCTTGACCTCAGATTGGCCCTAGGCTAATCAAGTGGGCGTGTGGCCACTTGGCTATTTAAGGAAGGCCAGGGGTCGTGGCCTTCCACTTTTTAAAATTTTGGAAGCAGTGAAGAAGTTTTTTCCCGCCCGCCCTGTTATTCGTGTGCTGTTTTGGTTCGTGCCCTTTGTAGGGGCACATGGTGCGGCTTGACTTCATTGGCGGGGAACTGAGGTTCCGGTTGGCTGTTTTTAGGATAATTTTTGTGGTACCTGGTTATAATTGGGTGGTTTCTCATCCGAGGTATGGAAACCGTGTTTATTTGTCACGTTTTGTGGGCGTTTCCCACGGGCACGGTCCCAAGGGAATGAGGGGGCCGTTGTGCTTATGCCACGTGCTAGTGCGGTTTACGGCTCGTGGTAGGGGTGCACGGCAAAAGTTAGTGGCAGCTCCCGGACGGAGGTGGAGCTGTCTGGAAAGGATGTCGGTTTATCCTTAAGGGGTGTGGTAGTAACCTCCATGGAGTGAAGTGTGGTAGTAGGGGTGGAGGGACCCTGAGTCATGGAGGTTACGATGTTACAAAGTTGTGTACGTTTTAAAATTCAAATAAAGTTTTATGTGTCACAGTGCTTTTACAATAAATAAAGCTGTGGCCTTTTCAAAATCCAGTTGGTTGTCCGTCTCATTTATTTAAGGTACATTACATTGTGTTTAAATCAGTTAGCATGACCCACAAGCTGTCAAGTGCTCGGATCATGCAGAAATCATGTTTTTCCATTTGTGACAGGGGGGGGATGCGGCTTGGGAATATGTTGTTGTCCAACCATGTGTATTACATATGTGGTTGGCACTGAAAAGGTTAAGAGCTGTCAGGCTCCCTATAGGGAATTAGTCATGTACTCTTAAACATTTAAGGGAGGTAACCGTACATCATACATGCAGGAGGAAGGGTTAATTTTACAGGCAAATATAAAGAAAACTGTGGGGATCCCCAAGACAAATAAGTGTAGACTCGGTATCATCCTGTATAATATAATAAACCTGTGATTACTGTTGATTAATTAAAATGGGAAAAAGAGCCAGTGGGTATTACCTCTACCTGTCAGCAAAACCAGATGTCTACACAACTTATCATGTTTACCAAGAAGCCCCAGATCTTCTTTGTTCCTTCCCTAGGATGATCTAAACAAAATATCTTAGTTCTAAGTATTCTGGATGCAAAGATCGAGCGTTATCTGTTACTCTCCTTATTTAGTCAAAATCTACATTGAAGGTTATTAGTTTTTCATTTCTCTGGCTTCTCAAATTACATAGCAAACATTTTACTCCCAGGGTTCTGTGCAGAGCATCTGAATTTTATGAGCACATTGCACTGAGATTATGTCTAACCACCCATATTTATGCATAGGAAAACCAGAAAGCGATTTCTTCACCAGCATGCGCGCTAAACCATTTCTATGCATATTTAATAAACAGCATTATATACTTGAGTCATTAGCAATGATCATTTGGGAGCGGAAGCATTATGTCACTTTACTACAGGTAAGGTCGATGAGAAAGTCAAATGGTGTGTTAACGGTAGAGTCAGTGGTATATTCCTGCTGGTGCTCTAAGCCCCAACTACACCTGTCTCAGATTTAATACATAACGTATGTGAAACACCCGTGTGTCCATATTCAATAGTTTCTCACAATCTATGTAAACCCCAAATTACAAAGGAGTCATGAATGAAAATCAGAAGCTTTCAAATGCTCAGAACCCGTAGGGATACATAAACAGTAATGGCACTCTAAAGATGTGATCAGAGCTGGAGATCTGGGATAACTTATTGTTATTAATATTTTATCAAGGGAAGGTCCCTTGAACTGTTTCCTGCTTAGATTTGCCAAGTTTCGTCAGTACCTTGCACAACCGTTTAGTACCATTCATTAAATGTGGTCTTCACGTCCTAACATACATGGTTTTAGCCACAAGCGAGGAACTGCCTGGGGCACCATATAAAGTTAAGCCCTACAGGGACCAAACTGCATTATAACTCCAATCGCACTTATCATGGCCCCATATATTGGGGATGAATTAGCATGGACCACTTTAGTTTAATTCTGCCATTATCACAATCCACCCATAGACTCTAAAATCCATTTTTGTTTTACTTTTGCTTTCGTAAATCCCC
Organism: Spea multiplicata; assembly: GCA_009364415.1. Classification (NCBI taxonomy): domain Eukaryota; kingdom Metazoa; phylum Chordata; class Amphibia; order Anura; family Pelobatidae; genus Spea; species Spea multiplicata. Next base: position 77,401 of record VKOC01014754.1, read on the forward strand.
ACTTCCGCAAAGTTAATGAAACGTTTATGCGTGGAGAGCTTCCTTCCTTCCTACTTTTTGCTAGGTGTTAAGCCTTTCTAGCATGTGACCGTAGACGTGGACATACAAATCTTTGATCTCCAGAGGTGATCTCGGGACTGAAAATGAATCGTATATGTTATCTGCAAATTGTCTTGCTAAAGCGAGAATCCCCAAGAAGAAAATGGTTTGGTTTTTTTTGCAAAGCAAACAGCATTTAAGAGTTTATACGCGTTTTACTGAAGAATCTGTAATACTCAACCCTTTCATTGCCAGGAGGACCTTTACCATAAAGCCTGACAATGTCTTCATTACCCCTCTGGCAATATTACAACCTCGCTGTATATCTGTCTCGTGAAGAATAATGACAGCAATAACTAGGAATAAACACACTCTATGTGAAACCGCAGTCCCTAAACAGTTAGTAAATGTGACTGGTGTTATTGCGGCATTAATAAATTCAGCTCCAATTGAAAGAACAGTCAATTAGCCGCATGCTCCCTGTAGAGTAGTTATAGCCATATTTTGTTCAGTGAATCACCTTACTTTGTTTCACAAACCTGTTTATTTTATTTTGCCATATGTCTCCCGCAGCTATGCCGTGGCGAATGAGAACAGGTAGTCTACAGCTCCATCATGTCTAGGAGAAAACAGTAGACTGGTAAAACATTAAATGAGGAGCCCAGAGTATTAATACGTGACAAACATTTTGGATTCATTATATCCAGTATCTGAAAATGGATTCCAACGTAACCCTGCGTATTAAATGATATATATATATATATATATATATACTGATACTTAATACTACTGTGAGTAGTTAAATATTGATTCACTAAACAGTGAGTTACAGACTAGTCATAGTTATATGAAACATATCATCTCCGTCTATCAGTCATGATAAATTTCTTTCAGTTCCCTCATGTCTCCCGGTACTCTGTAGAGTATTCCTGGGAGGAAATACTATACAGGACTGATTGGTTCTACCCGTTTTAACTTTCTCAATACTCAGCGCTGCCACTTGGGAAAGTGTCAGTGGGAGCGTGTGAAAGTCAGAACCTTTGCCGACACAGCCAGCAGGTCTACCTGCCAAGGGGGCAAGTTGCAACCAACAATAAACTTAATGAGTGGTGTTTCTGAGAGAATTAACACTAGACTGTATGAATAGGCGTCAAGAAGGCATTGCTGTTTTACGAAGGGCTGATGTGATCCTGTTTCCAGAATAAACACTATAAGGCTAGTGCACTGTTGGAATAACTTGCCATCTTGTGTACGTGGCGCCGAGTGTGTTAAATGAAATGCTGGTAAGATTCTTTGAATTGTTAGATGAGGGGATAAATTATAAACCTACTCATGATGTTTCTTTGATTTGATGAACTTCAAATTTTTGATTCATTTTCTGGAGTTTAGACATCATATAAACCAGGCTAATTATAAAAGCGTGTATTGATCTTTGAATCACACTACTTGCACTCAGGTGGAACATAATTGGCAAATGTTGAACCCAAGATTATTACCGAGTATCAATAAAAATGTATAACCTATTATACCATTAGATACTTGTTTCAACCTGTTAATGAAGGACATTCCACAGTTTATACAATGACCAAACACTTGTTAGTATCACATCAATGCCCCCGACCCTCTAGTTTTATACTATGGTCCCAATATTTCTTGGATGTGCTTCATTTTATTTTATTTTTTTTTTACATTTTTTTTCTATACACCCCAATTTAATTTTGGATTTTACATCCCACATACATTATTTTGCAGATGTTAAAATGAATCTTCAATTGCCAAACTCTTTTCTAAATATTTCCCATTTAATTATTCCCATAGGATTGTTAACGCTTGTATTTTACAGAATCTTTATTAAAGCTCCTGTAAATTCTTAATTTTCCATCCAAAAATAAATTAACAAACATAACACTCACATAGAACTCCAATTGATTAATTAAAAAAGTATGACATTATGACATACCACTAATGTTAAAAAATATGTTTTGCCAGTTTTTGCAATTATTTGCAACTCAACCCATCATTTCTGAAGTGCCTCCATCTTTAGGATTTCATATGCGGCAGTGGTCGGTTATGCAAAATATGCAAAATATGCAAATTGTTTCAACAATAATGCATCCTTATGCAAAATGCACATAACCTTTATTAATTTGCTTCAAATTCTATACCTCATCTAAAGGAAATACAGCTATTTGATTACAGGGTGAAAAAAATATCTTTACTTATATAACTTATAGTTATACAATATTATTTATGACATTGTGGCGTAACTAGTTTAAGGTATCAGCTTTAAGTACATTATCAATTTTTCTTTTGTAACAATTATTTTTATTCTTTGCCCTTGGAAACAGAACATATTATTATTAGCCTTTATTTATAGAGCACCAACATATCCCGCAGCACTGTATATAAAAATATGAGGAATGATCGTGTGTGGCAAAGAGTCAATCTGAAACGTATTGGGTGATTTTCTAGGTATTTACTAGACTTGTGCATTCGTATGCGGGTGAACAAGAAAACTACCACAAAGGGTGCGTTTTCGTTGTTCAGCCCTAATACCGAACATACGAGAAAGGTGGCAGCAAAATGTATAAGAAGATGAAGACAAACACCACAAAGAATCTCCGTGTTCGTCTTTGTTTACTAATCTCCCTGGTCCCTTCCCCATGTAGCCTACCTTATATACGCGGCATTGCAGAGTTTAACAGGAGCGGAAATCCGTAGGTTCACCGTCAGGAGTCGTGCAAACAACTCTATTGGTCACCTGCAGGGGGGCTCCAATTGGTTGATGCCAGATGAGGCCCCTGCAGGCGACCAATAGACTCACTCGCACGGCTGATGGCGCAACTTGACCTGGGGAGACCATGGTCTCCCCGTTCCAAGAGTTAAAGGTCCGTACAAGCGACTCTATTGGTCGTTCGTACGGACCTTTAACTCCTGGAGCGGGGAGACCAGTGGTCTCTCCCGGCCAAGTTGCGGCACCAGGAGAAGTCTGTACAAGCGACTCTATTGTTCACCAGCAGGGGGCTCGTCTGCAATCAACCAATGAAGTACAGGTGCTCATACGGACATTTAAAATCCTAGCTCCAAAGCTGCTGCGTAGTGCGTACCGCGTTAACCCCATATTAACTCCTTCTACAAAAAAACGAAGAAAAAAAACGAACATGAAGAATGTACACAAATATTCGCCCGAACCGAGGAACGTATAAAGATGTTTCCCCCCACAAAGACAAACACAAAGAGTTGGCCGCCGCCCAAGTCTAGTATTTACTTTTTAAATCTAGATACATAGAAATTGACAGCAAAAAAAGTATCTTTCGGCCAATCTTGTCTGCCCATTTTTCATGCTGTAAAGACTCAAACCTTAATTGGTTCTTGGCCTTGTCTTTTTAAATCCAATATGCTCACTACTATTTCTTTTGGGAGAGTGTTCTATTTATCTACTACCCTATCAGTTTATTTTTGTTTTACCACCTTCATTGGACACTTATACATTTATGAAGTGTTTTTGTGTTTACGTGAGCCTATCCAGCATAAATACAACCGGATAATATCCTTAGCTCAACTGAAACTATAGGTTGCTTTCTGATAAGCAGAGATCTGTAGAGTGTAGTAAAGTCGACATGAATAGTGCACATGGATTCGCTGTATAGAGAAACAGCATTTCCAAGATTTACATAAAGAAAGCTGGGAAGATTTCAGACTCACATAGACACAAACATGGCAGAAAAGAACCAATTGGTCCACCCGGTCTGACCTTTCTGAATCACTTTTGTCCTCATTAATTCTTATGCACATATCAAGCTTTCTTGAACGCCCTTAAGTTGACATGACACATTTTATGCTAATAAAAATCCGTCACACACAGAACTATGTGCAAATGGGATACAGAATTGAACATAAAATAGCAATATCCTCTGAAAATGGTTGTATTTTTATTAAACAGTTATAAAAAAGCTAGCTTTTTTTTTATTTAAAAACTACAAGTTTAGTTTAGTCAAATATCATATAACAAGGAACAAAACACTTTTGTAACAGGAACAGTGTGTGAACTTTAAATATAAAGATAAGATAAAGGTGCTAAATCAGTATCTGGGAGAAGTAGAGTCTAGATTATGATGTAGTTCTAAGTGGTTTCACAATGTCACATCTAGAAAAACATATTTAATGAATACAGTAAAATGAACAAAGATGGGATTACTTCAATACAACACCTGAATTCTACATAATTAACTCAATAAATATTTCCATGATAAAGCTTAGGATGTTGAAGGAGAAATCCAAAAAGGCATCAAACTCTTTAATTTTGTCTCCATGAAGATGACATTTTAGTTTCGCAAATAGCACTCTAAAATGACAGTTTAACTCAGAGATTAAGCCACAAAAGGTACCTAAAAATGCAAAGCCCTAAACCACAGCACTTACAGATCAGTATTCGGCATGGACTTGCTATCTGGCTGTTGATAGCCAGCACTCCATACTCCTGGTCCACCCGATCTGCCCCTCAACGTAGCCATCTCGGTAATGCCCTGTCAGTATTCACTTGAGACAGATAACTACTGACAAAGCAGGCTGAATCAATCGACAGTAGAACAGAAGTGCAAATACAACCAATGATATCTAAATATATTCCAGATGCTGTTTTGGTGGTTCATGGGCGCCCTGGCTGAGGTGTCATAGACAGAAGCCATGCTTTGTTTCCATATTTTGACATAACATTTACCAATTATTTCAAATTACCAATATGATGTTAGAGAAAGTTGTGTGCCATTGATTTTTCAGGCTATACTAATAAACAAAACCTCATTAATAAAAATGATGACTAGAAGTACATGAGTAAAGCCCATGAAAAGGCCACATTGGTTTATTGAGCAACATAACATAGTATGTTGGTTATGAATCCATTTCAAATTATTACAATGGCAAATAACACAAACCAAATGCATACCACCAGCTACTAACCATTATCTACTTTTCCATCTTCAACATTGCAATTTAGGTCCTAAGGCCTATAAGTTACCATTTAGAATTCTGAAAAATCCAGTTTGATTTATGAAATGTATGATTATGTCCCAGTATGTTTCCACCCTGTTATGATTACTTGAGCTCCTTCGAACAAAAATCATATACATTAACATGGGAGCCAAATCCCTACCTAGCATAGGGAAAGTAATGTATCTTAATTCTACCCCATTCAATCTCTACCTAATCAGTAGATGAACTTTTCATGCTGTTCTGGACCCCCTGTTCACCACAAAGATTGCAGTCTTGCTTTCTTTATAACAATGTGGCTTTATCAATGAGTACATTGATTCCAAAAAAGTACTTTTTGGTTTCTACAATATTTTACAAACCATTGCGATAAACATTTTCGATATTAGCACCTGTACAACCCATGCTACAGTTAAGAAAGCAAATGGCCTTTTGCATTATTTTTCCCACTGCAATAATATAATTTGCCTTATAAAGTAACAAGCCATTTGCTCATGGTTTTGTGCTCCACAGAGGTTTGTGGTCTTCAAACATTGATTTCCTTATCTATAACTATAATTGGGTCGCCATAGAGAATCTCCAGGTTGTGGGAGCAGCGTTGAGGAACGCCCTACTCCTTCCCTCCTAAAACCTTCAACAAACATGCCAAAGGTGCTATCTGTTATGCCCACCTGCAAGGTTAACACCGATTTCTCCATATTGCCCTAACTACATTTAACCCATCCTCACCAAACAGTCCTTTCCTACTGTCTCGCTTCCCCCTCAACCGCCAAATAGACTGTAAGGTCACAAGACCTTACACAAGCGCCCTGTTCTTAATCAGTATCTTTTACCATGTTAATGATGTTATTTCAAATTGTCAATTATCTCCACTGTTCTTTTTCCTAACAGCGCTGAAGAATCTCTTAGCGCTATATAAATAAATGTAATGCTCGTCTTAATAAGAAAAGTGGACATTGTAGTATTAGCCCAAGAGGAAATTGAGCCTTTAGTCAAACTTCATATCTCTTATTGGGCGAACGTAGAAAAATATGTAAAATTACTTAAGCTATAGGGACCTCACAAGAAGAGGAAACTATTTAACATTACATATTTTTCTATGTCTGCCAAAGTAAAGATATGAACTTCAATGTGAGACAAACACATATGTTCACATAATACGAAATATTCTCAATTGCTTCATCATTCTATTTTAGTTCACATAATCCTATAGCAAACATAAATGGCTAGCAGTAGTAGTTTTAGCAGTCGGATTCAAATGTATTTTTGTGTTAGATGAAGAAATCACACTTTATCTGTGTGAAATGAAACTACTGACGTGAAATGCCGAAGGTGAAATTGGATATGAGAAACAGTAACTAGGAGAACAGTGATATACAGTAAATGTGATGCCTTTTCCCATCCAGAAAATCAGTTTTTATGCATCTGTTGGCTGCCTAAGTAATGCATTCAGATGTCTTCATTTAAGAAGATTATAGTAAGGGAATCATGTGAACGCTTATTTATTTCAATAGAGTTTGTACATATTAGTACATATTAACAGCTTAGTTGCTACGCAGTTTAAGAGTAAAACCAGGGACAGTAAAGCATGAGTTCATATAGTGTGCTTGATTCTGGGATTGTAATTTAACACACATTTCAAAAGTAACCTAATACTTTGCTTAGAATTATCATTAGAATATTTTTCAATTCTTTAAAAAAAGTTAAAAGTGAAAAATATGTCTACCATAATGAAAATTCCCAACAAACATGTTATTGCTTAGTAAATTTGTAATAACTGCAGAAATTACATATTTGAACATGGTTGCCAATTCTTCTGTTTAGGTAAAATGCTATGGACAAGGTGTGACTTTGTTACATCCACATGTCCATATTCTAATAGTTCTATTGCATACCAAAATATCCTAGATTTGGTTAAAAAACAATGGATCATGTTACTAATAGAGGAAGAAAGTTGTGTATGGCTAATAGTGTCCTTAAGAGTCCAAATGGTTTTTACCTGCTAGGTGCCAGTAACAGAAATTATTATCCCCAATTTATAGATTGGAAGTTGTTGTAGGTTTGATCAGGGGACTCCTTACCTTTTGGTTCTGTAAGTCTACATATTTATGTGATGCATTACGTATTATGTGCTATTGACCAGTTGTACGGTTCTACAGAATATAATGGTGCTATATAAATCAATACATCATTACAACGAATAGAGTGTATTATGGGAAAACAACATGGGAGAATTTTCAGTTGACTTTAACAGGTTTTTCATGTCTATGGGTCACTATTTACTTACTGTATGTAATGTATTTTGTTCCTTGCATAGATTATAGTTAAGGAGACTGCTTGACTTTACACTATCTGCACATATTTAAGTATTTATATATTTAAGTTCATTTTAGCAATCTCGATGATAATGTTGCTTTATTAATACTGTACGGGTGTGTAGACACTTGCTTATCTGTAAGTTGGTAACATGATATAGTAGCCATTTGTAGCAGTCAGAGAAAACCAGAGATAGCAGAAAAAGTCTCACCTGGCGAATAAAGGGAATATACATCCATGAAGAACACCCCAGGTGGTCACAGCATGCTCCTATCTGTTAACAAAGCCAACCCAAAGATACGCGTGCAAGGCACTGTTTAATGCCAATGGGCAAACATCCCTCTGTGGGCTCCATGACTGCACGCAGCTTGCAGACTCCTTCAAACACATACATTTCATCTGTTCTGTACTTACTGTACTTTCTATAAAGGACTCTAAGCATTTTCTACAAAACTACTTTTTATCTCCACCTCCACATACTCTTACAGTTGACAACAAGTGTAAAATGTCCTATCAGGAATACTTTGTATTGACAGTGAGGTTCCAGAGTAAGATGTCAGGATAATTCCTTGTGCATGTAACATATATATATATATATATATATATATATATATATCGTATTTGCTCGATTATAAGACAACCCTGATTATAAGACGACCCCCCCAAAATCTGAATATTAACTTAGGAAAAAAAAGAAAAAGCCTGAATATAAGACGACCCCAAAGGAAAAAAGTTTTACCAGTAAATGTTAATTCATGTAAACTATTTTTTTAATAAAAGCTATGATTGAGAAAAATTTATTTTTTTGTTTTTATTTCCTTGTATTTTCCAACCTGTCCCCCATTTACGCACATCTCCCCCCAGTAGACAACCTCTGCCTCTGCCCGGGCTTCTATGACAGAGCACTGGAATGTCACACCCGCGCTCTGTCATAGAATCCCAGCAGCAGTGGAGGTAGTCTGCAGAGAGGAGGATCCAGGTCCCCTGCAACGCTGCGGGGGGGGGGGGCCGGATTTTAATCTTATAGTCAGACCTCTTCTTATATTCGAGAAAATACAGTATAATTTCAGTATCAATTCTATGTAAAGAATATTCCTTTCTACCATATTTCATTTGCTGTGCAAATTGTCTGCTTCTGTAATTAGATTTAATCAGTGATTTCAGCCATTTCAGTTCTAAGAGGTCCGGGGAGTTTGTTAAAAAACACACACAGTGACATTATCTCAAGTGTAAAATAAGTCTAAACTTCGATTGCGATAACAGTACTTGTCAAGTATTGTACAACCAGGAGTGAGTGATACCCTGATTCATATTGACAAAATGAGACACCATCGTACTTATTGTCATTAGGAAACATATGAACAACGCAATTCTCGCTTTTCTCCCAAAGCTGCAAAAAAACACCCTGAAATTGAAAAGAACAGTAGCATGCATTTGCTTCTAATAAACACAGAGCTGTATTAGGCTGAATTAGAAATGAAAATATAGTTGAAACATTAAACATTAAAATTACATTTATTTTTTTTCATAATTCGTAATTGTGGATTTACGTATAAAATGTATATTTTTAGTACCAGGAGTATTAAAGTCTATACCAGTGTCACTTTGTATATATATAACTCCAACCAGTTTACTGTACAGCTGAATGATTCTCTTTTCAAATATATTTTGGGAAAGACAGTGAAACATTTTTGGTTATTCATTCCTTATGAAGAGTTTTAAGGCAAAACAAAAGTACCTGAATCAGGTTGGTGTGCATCAGCTTATCGCTCACTGATAGTATTATCAGCAGCCCTCCTTTATGCAGGATTAATAGGATCACCCTTGCTAAAAGAAGCCCTCGTGTTTGCTCAACATTATGCATGAGGAAGGGCTGAGCTCAGTGGCGGAACTACCGGGGCCACAGGGGTCGCGACTGCCAGTCAGGGGGGCCCAAGGGGTGCCGAGCACCTCTTGGGCCCTCCTGACTGGCAGAACTCTAGGGCTCCTCTGCTCCCTGCCGCTGCCGCCGCCTGCCCCGACTGCAGTGGCCGGAGCGTGAGGCATCTCTCTCGGGTGCCGGCGCTTCATGCTGAGCGCCGGCATATGACGTCAAATGCCGGCGCTCAGCAGTGAAGCCCGTGCCGCAGCAAACAGAGTCCCCCACCACAGGGACTGCACGGTAAGTGACCTACAAAGGAGTGTAGAAAGAGGTAGTCGTGAGAAGGGGGGTAGGGAGGGAGAGGAGTAGAAGTTTAAGGGCGGTAGGGGAGAGGGTAGATAGTAGAAGTGGGTAGATGGGTTGGTGATGGGGGGCCCTTAACAGATTCTCGCACCGAGGCCCTTTGGTTTCTAGTTACGCCCCTGGCTGAGCTGGCCATGTATAATGCCTATTTCAATCAATGAGAAGACTTAATACATTTCAATGATTTGAGTATGTATTATGCATATTCCTGGAAATATGTCATGGTAGGTTTGGTAGGGGCCGGTAAGTGGTGTGGCTAGCTGTGCATATGTGCGGGGCCAGTCCCAAACAGCGTTTGGTGGGTAGGAACTTGGGGGGCTTGACAGGAGTAAATGGGACGTGAGTGTTGTGAAACAGCTCACCTGTCCAGAGAACTATGAAAACTGCTACTTCAGGCACCGGATATAAAACAGAGTAAATAAACAATGATCTTTCTACATATATTAATAAATATGTAATACATCGTGCTATGAAATGTATGGGTGAAAAGGTATTTTGTTTTACAGGGAGAATAAAGCCTTTTAACAAATAACCCCAAGATCCTTTACGCAACTTAAAATGCTAACACTGTTTGAATAGAATGTTATGTTTGGTAGTAGTTATTGTCGAGTCAATTGCTTTTATAAGAGTCTCAGAATAAAGCCTTCTGCATTTATTTCAGTTTTGCCCAAACAATTGTGAAATATGCTTTTTTCAGTAGTTTGAGATGGGCAAATGCATTTGAATAGCACAAATATCAGCTGAAATTATGGTACTGAAAAAAATATTTATTTTTCCCCCAAAGTCTAATTTAAAGAACATTTGTCACCATAATTTTCAAAACAGTATTTGCACTTAAACACCGACTTAAAATGCAGACAAGACAGGGCTGTGCAAAGGGTATGTTGTTGGATCACCAATTTTTTTGGGGGGGCATGACATAATGAAATTGCCCCCGACTTCAGCTAAGATCCCTGTCTCCCAACCTACACTTTTTTTCTTGTAAGGAGGGGATATCCGTCGTCTCTGCACCTAAAGACATCTGGGATATTATTCCAACACTGACAGTAATTGCCATTAATATTTAATTTAATGCTTTTTACAAAAGCCTGTGATTATGACATTTGTTTAAGTGAAATCATTTTCTGCAAGTGGTAGAGGCTGCAGTTCTCTTTTCAGTACATTACTGTATGGTTCAGTGGTTTAATTTTAATTAGCTGAGAGTGTGGTATATTTTATTATCTGTGTCTGGGATTATGCCCTTCTTACATCATTAAGCAAGGGTCACCATTGGCAACATTTACTATAAAACAAATAAAAAATGTGCTATAAAAGATAAAAGGTAAAGGAAATCCTTAAAATCAGGAATTTCCAATCAATTCGTATTTCTATAGCTCATCACTTCATTTTTACGAGAATGTTGGCCCAACGAAAAACCAAGATACCTAGCTCTCCATTCTGTTATTGGCCGGTAAAATATTTTCCGTTCGGTATATGAATGATTTAGCTGGACTATTCCATTTTGGTCATCCCATTAGCTACTTTGCTCTGAAATTGCAATGTCTGGCAGTCAAGTCTTATCCACAATGAACCATTCAGATGAAAAGAAAGTATATAATGCCCGCGGTAATCAGTAATTCCATTCCAGCCCTAGGCACAGAGGTCAAAGAGAATGAGCAAGACGGGGTTATTATTGGGAAAGTCAGTTCATCAGTTGTTTGGATTGATTTAAATGGCTGTAATCGCATGTTACATGTATCTTGACTTGCTTTGAGTAGGTCTTAAATGACCTCGAAAAATGTATCAACTTAACCTTTAGTTATTGGAGTAGAATATCAAACGCTCTTTTGTGTTCGCATTGGTTTCTATGGGTGTTAGTATTGGCGATAGCTTGAAACAGTACTACAAATGATGGTAATATAATTGAGCCCCTAAAATGTTAAACATGTTTAATAACCTCAAATCCAAGACTAAGACCGATATCTTCACAGTGGCTAAATTTCATGATTGACTACGGATGGTGTTAATATATTGTAAGCCCTTTAAAAGCGTTGCTTGACAAATCTCACACCGTGTCAACACATTCAATATTTCCTGCATTAGCTCCTTTTTCTTTTGCTCTGCAATGTAATGACCGCACAATTTACAGTAAAAGGAGAGAAGAGGAGAAATGTTTTCTATCTATTTTGGATCATTTTTAAACCTCATTATAGCAAAGAAAGTGCATTTCTCTCCCAGCATTTAATTTAATCATTCTTCAAACTGGGAGAGCGAATTGGATGGAAATTGCTCTACCACATTTTTGTCCATTTTCTCTCTTGATTCTTAGCCAAGAAAGAGCATTGCTATTTATACAACTATAAAAACCAGAATAGTTGTGGCATTTACCATAATGCTGCCATTGTATATTTGCTCTAAGATTGATACTTTAGTCTGACTTTGTCGATCTGTCTGCAAGTACCAGCGCTGCACCAACACACGTAAAGTGGGGTTTCCTTTTGAAGATACATCTTATATAAAAAACAAAACATAGTACTAACTAAATTAAAAGCAAAATGCTTCCTCCAAATCATCCTGCTTTCCCAAGGACAGTCTTGATTTATGAACTATCCCATCGAGCTGCCCTACTTTCCCAGGCAGTGAAGATCATGGACCATTGAAGGATAAATGAAGACGACCCATTAAAGTAATCATTGGTTAAGGTCTGTAGTTCATCACAGTGCCCCATTGGCCTCTTTGTGGCACATGGAAGCTGTGGTTGAGTTTAAGACGTGATAACTCTTTGTTCTGCCTCAACATATCACAGGGTGGCAATGTAAGTGCATGGTCCTGCCCTCAGCACTGTCTATAAACACCACCCAAGCAATGGTGTCCCACTTTGGGCACCTAAAATCGTGGGGGTCTGTAGACGGCAGTGTTTGCTGCATCAAAATCGCTTCTCTATAAAAAGTGAACATAAAATAGAAAGAGAAATAAATAGCACCCTGTAGCGTTTAAGGCACTGTTGGTATTTTCTATTAAAATGTTTGCCAACATGTATCTGACTAACTATCATCTTGATTTCTTGCCAAAAATGTTTGTTCCAAGATTTTTTGACTTATTTTATTACGGGTGCAGCACGTACTATGTCCATTTGCAATATTTTACAGCATTAGAGATCGATGGCTATTTCAAGATTATTGCTAATATTTACAATTACTGAATTTTTCACTCTTGAGAAGCAGGGATGGACATTTGTCAAATGTTTAAAATCCATTGCACAATTTAAAGGCTTTTAACAAAATGTGCAGAATAAATGCAGTATATTTGTTTAATGTCAAGTATTTAATGTGCAGTGTTTTGCAATTAAATGTTTTGTTAATTTATAATTTAATAAATGATGCTGTTGCAGCACAGACCTCCATTGCAGCTCCCATGTAGCATCCTTGCGATGCTTTGATGCTGGGTCCTGTGAGGGGGCTCTTCATGGTTTAAGTGGCCCTAGCCCCTCTCTGTCTTTTGCCACACATCTCCAACACAAGTATCCCGATGTGGACACATGAAATGTTGGGGGGGGCATGCACAAAATACTTTAAAAATACATCAATATGGATTAATCTTTGGTCGGGCTGTATGAAATACTAGGCTGACCATTTAATAACCATTTATTCAACCAGAAGATATTACTTCAAAACTAGATTCCAACATGTAAAATGAGGCGCGCAAACATACTCCGAAAAGTGACATTTTGTTCAGTTTAAGCATATTAATGTTGACAAAACATAAGTTGGTTGGTCTTATCTTTTGAGTGGTTGGTGTTAATTTGTGTTAAATTAATCGACTCCATTGATTCCAGAAGGAAAATGACTGACTGTGTCATAAAGACACTTATTATAGAGTCTGAAATGTTATAATTGGCATCTTGTAATTTTTTTATCCCTCAGTCACCAACCAAAATAGACAACAGATTAAAGGTGAGCGATATTCTCTAATTAAAGAGAAACAGAGTTCAGCTCATGTGTGAAACTTTGCAAATTAAACCATTGTTTCTCCTCAAACTTATGTCAAATAAGAAAAATTAGTAATCTGAATATATGGGCTGCATATTATTAGTAATTATTATTTTCAGCCACCTTGTTATTATTTTAGAACTTCAGTTTGATTCCTCAGGCTCCAGCACAAGCCTTACAACTGACCATTTTCTGAGGATGTCAGCTTCCTTGGTATGGTAGTTCGTAAAAAGTCTTCTTACTACTATCAAGGTAAATAATAGCATACCATAATGATTTCCTGCGATGTGAAATGCAATAAAGAAGATGCATTTTTATCCTTAAAATATTTTTTGAAAACTTCCCAATGTTCATAAAACGTAACATTTTAATTTCGATTTTCTGGTCATCAGCCTGCAGCAATGGGTGAACGGTTATTACTTGAGAATCTCGGCATATTGTGCATTTAATGTATTAATTCCATTGCTTATTACAGTAAAACATATATGGAACAGTAGGTAGGCTCTGCGCCTGTCACGATTATACAATAACCACCAGGTTTCCTACTAGGTTTTGACATGGTCATTGTACTCACAACATCAAACCAGTTTCCTACCTTTTTTCTTTATTTGACTGTGTTGAGGACAGACTAATAGTCGTGAAGGACAATTTACCATGTAGGATATGTGAACCTCTGTGAAATGCAGTTCAATCAAGATTTGAAAAGAACTAATAAAGCACCATGGTTACCAAGCATGAAACGGCACTAAGTGAGAGTGTAGGACACGTGGTGTGAGGTGGCTGGAGGAACATGTCAAGATGAGTGACAGAAACATTCCTTTCTTTACTATACATTACTTGTACTAATTCATTGCCTTTTCATATCTATCAGAGTTCACAGTAGGAGGGGTGTGCAGGAGGCTACTTAGTAAGTGGTTTAAGGCTTTAGAAAGGACTTACTAGAAAATGCAATATGTGTGGAGAATGTATCTATTATGTCCATCATCTTAAAATTCCCAAAATCCATATCATCTGTCAATGTAAAGGGATGAGCATTCATCAGTGGGTCATACGATATGAAGATAATGTGCAGTTGATGTATATTTCAATACATTTAACATAGAAATGAAACATTTTAATTTCTGCATAATATTGACAGAATAAATTAAATAAGCAAGACATAATGTCACTTTTAAGAACATATGGACACTAAAACAGTTACAAAATGGCTGTAAAGTATACTGGGCACATGGTAAGTGCCCGAAGGCAATAGAAATGTCAATCTCCCGACCAGCACAGTATTAAAAATTGATGTTTTCTGTTTACTACTATTATGGACAAATTCAAATAATAATTAAAAAAAACACCTACACACTACATATATTAACAGATTTAACCACACATAACACTAATAAGATTTATTTACTCCACAAATTCCAACCCTAACCACGCCTATCTTGTGGATCTATCTAATCCCATATTTTTGTCTAACCGGCAGCACCCATTGCAGTTCAGATTTCCTACTATATGTCTTTCTGGACATAGACCTACCGGGTTAGGAGATGGTGGGGCCGGGAAGTTCAGTGGAATGGGCCGCTGTGTTTGGCGATAGCAGGAGGTGAGAAAGCAGTGGGGCCAGCCGTGGAGATAGGCCAGCCCCAAAAGTAGGAAGTGAAGGAGCCATGGTGACCAACTCATTTTACCTAATAGTGGGTACAACAGTACACACCTTCATTGATTTTCCCCTCCACACCCTGCTTAGGGAAGATCAGAGGATCTCTCCCGAACTGGCCCATGCAGCCCACTAGAACAAGGCAGTGGGGGAGCTGCCCCGAAAAAGAGTCTGAAAACTGGGGCTATAGGGAGATACTCTAATATGTGAGCGTGTCTGTAATGGTAATTGCTATTTAGTAAGAGCACATCATAGAAATGCTGGTAGAAATGTCTATATTGATCCTTTAGTGCATGAATCCTGGATACAGAACATTAAAATACAGGTCAGGGTAACGTGTTTTATTCTTTTCAAAATGGTCAGCACTTCCAGCTTTAATTATCAGTTCGCACTGGTTGAAAAACCATGACCCTTATAATGGATTTTGCTGATGCAGTCACTAACATCTCTGAAGGTAGGATGATGGTTATAGTCCACAGCATTTATAAATGCTGACAATGATTAGAAGTTTTATTTTTCATAATGATCTGGTAATGTAGCTAATAAGCCATAGCTAATGGTTGCCGAATGGGAAAATTGCAATGTATTTAGCATTTTTTTTAACAAATAAAAATGCTACTTTCCTTTCAATTACCTTTATCACAAAGCATTAATATAGAATTATAATTCATTTGCCTGGAGATTCTTTTTTACAAGCAGTTGAATATTAACATTGTAACACGACTTTACAATCTGTAACAATATTATGTTTCCACCCATTGGACAGTTAAGCGATAGACTAAGCCAAGTGCCCACCAGTGGTGCAACTGTAGGGGTCATACAAGTAGGGGAGCAGGAATGGAGCGACCATTGGTCCAAAAAGGCTCAGCTCAACTGCTGTTCTTGATGTCCTATTGTGAGCGAGCAAGAAATACGTATTCAACAGAAATATCTATCATCTATCTACTCCGTCAGTAATAAATACTACACATTCTGTATCAAATAAACTCAGATTTTATAACAAAGAGAAGTCTATTTCTACCTACTTCTATATTTTTCTTAATCTCTGCTAATTCCTTCCCATATCCTCCTATATACATCTGCCTTTTGATATGGTTATCTCTCATTTTGTGTCTTTTTCCCTCTCTAGCTACTTCTTTATTGTATAGGTGCTGATGGCACCTACTTCTACCTATTGTCTAATGCAGACAGCCCTACTGTCGGTTTACAAGTCAGCGACCTTACAATCTCTGCTGTGTAACTTTCCCCCCCCCTGTGACTGGTTACTATTGCAGTAAAACACATCCAAATCCGTGTGACAAGACAAGAGAAATTGCTTTTTCATGTAAAAGGCCGGTGCTTAAGGCTCCCAGCCACAGAGCAGCACAATAAATGGTTTTATTACTAGATTAATATATGGCTTCATTAGTTGGTTCTAATATACAACGGGTTGGTTTGGTGCCAGGTTGTTTATACTTAATAGAGACAGACGTGTTTGTGTAATTGTGAGATTAATGGAAAAGTGTCTCTATAAAAAAAAAAATTGAAAAAGTCGAATTGCAACATTTGTACATAGAAGTTTGCGTCTGTGTGAGGTCACTACTGTTACTTTTTTCTGTATTACACCACTGCATTTTGTTGCATACAACACTCATAATTGGGAAATGCTAAGAGACGAAAGGCTGACAGTCCCCTGAGTCCACGAACACATAGAGTACATTTTATTTGTTTCGCCTTTTTACTTTCTAGACAAGTTATCCAATTATCTGAGCAGGCATCTCACCTTTATAATACACAACACATGTCATAGTGAGCTGTTTTCGGTTGATTTGTTACAGAGAATATACTCTTTTCATTTTTTCTAGTTTGTAATACCCTTTTTTATGGAAACCAAGTTGGCCTTTTTAAAAGGGATGATCCCGTGTTACTTCTTAGTGGTAAAAATAGTAATAATTTGCACTAATCAATAGTGCAACATATACGTGCTTTCTGTGTGTATTTTACCGTGACCCACATGATGGCCACACAGGGTTAGTAACCACAACAGAGCACTGGAAGTGTGTTTTGTCTTGAAAAGGATTTGCCATTTTGGTTACATGGGCCTCACTGGGCTTCACCCCAGGGGCTGGTTTGCTTAGAGACTGCCAGCCCTGTCGAATCTAAAAATCAATTTAATAGAAGCTGTGTTGCAAAGTAAAGTAGTCTTAAAAGGTCTCAAAAACAGCACATAATGCCGCAATCTGATGAAATTCAGTTAGGAAAGGGTCACAAATTAATTTCTAAGACTCTAGGACTACAGTGAACCACAGTGAGAGCCATTATCTACAAATGGAGTAAACTTGGAACAGCGGTGAACCTTCCCAGGAGTGGCCAGTCTAGAGTGCGTCCATGGCAGATCTAGGAGGTCACACAAGAAACCAGATGAACTTGAACTTCAGGCCTCACTTGCTTCAGTTTAGGTCAGTGTTCACAATTACACAATAAGAACGAGACTGTGCAAACATTTCATCCATGGGAAAGTTGCAAGGGGAAAAACCACTGCTGAGCAGAAATAATCAGAAGGCTCATCTTACATTTGCCTAAAAACCAAACCAACCAAACCAGAAACACACTATTTCCTATTCACCAACCATTATTCCACCCTCACCTTACACTGACCAGCCTCGCCACTGTGACACTGAGAAGAGCCTCAATCATCCTACTAATAACAGGGAGGGTGGGTGGGTGAGAAATCCAGGTAAGAAAAACTAATTAAAAGTGAAGGACCTATTTATAACAGGACCTCCCAAAGTCCCTTAGCCCCATTATCCTAAGACCACCTCCTTAGCCAGATAAGGCCCCTTTCACTTAGCTAAGCTGGTTCCATGGGCTACAGAAGGATGAGAGAATGTCTGGCCTAAAGCTCAAGCACAGTTGAGCAGCAGGGCAATGATCTCTGAACGCCTCAAAAGAAACAAAATGAAGGTTTTGGAGTGGCCCAGTCAAAGCCCAGACTTGAATACGATTAAGATGCTGTGGCAGGATCCTATGCTCTTTCATGCTTGAAAACTCTCTAATGTGGCGGAATTAAAACAATCAAAAAGAGTTGGCCTAAATTCCTTCACAGTGATGTAAAATGCTTATTACCAGTTATTGCAAATGTTTGATTGCAGTTGTTTCTGCCAAGGGTGGCACAACCAGTTATTAGGTTTAAGGGGCAATTCATTTTTGACTTGGATGATACAGGTTTTGTTTAACGCTTCATTTTCAATAAATGTAATCATCGTTTTTAAAAAAAAAGATGCATTTTGTGTTTACCCATGTTGGTTTGTCTCCTATTAAAATTAGTTAGATGATTTGAAACATTTAAATGTGACAAATAAGCAAAATAGAAGAAATTGGAAGGGCAAACACCTTTTCACAGCACTGTAAACCTGTATAATGTCTAAATAACAGATGATTGGTGATGACTGCAATGTTCTATGGACTTCTTAATGAAAGCTTTGTTCTACCAATAGTGAAGATTCTCTGGGTTTCTTCCCATGATGAGGGAGAATCAAAAATATATCTAGAGTAGAGAGAGTGAGAGAAGTAAGTAGAAGAAAGACAGAAAAAGAAGAATGAGAGAGACAGAGAAGAAAATGAAGACTAGCAAGAAAAAAAGAGAGAATCAAAAGAAAGTAAGAAGGGAGGAGGGTGAGAAGAAAGTGTGAGAGTAAACAGAGAGAGAGAGAGTGAAAACGGTAGACAGGGGAAGAGAGAAAAGTGAATAAGAAAGAGGGGAAAGAGAAGATTGAAGGATAGCGAGAGAGAAAGAAGAAAAACAGAAGAAGAAAGAGAGGGAGACAAGCAAAAAAAGATTGACAAGAGTATATTTAATTTTAATCATGGGCACATACGCTCATAATGTAATAATGCTTATAATTATTTACGTAAATGTTTTACCTTTTTCACAACAAAAACATACCATTTTCCATAATATGCCCCTTGTGCCACCATTAAGCACTACATACAATTAAAGATAAACTCATAAAACCCTCACATTTTAAAGAAAAGAGACAAAATATAAATATTGTTGTATCAAGTGCAGCATGGTGTATGAAATATTTGACTTTTTTCATAACACATTGATGTCTTTATTTTCATGTGCTATCCCACACAAAGAGAATCATGAATATATTCTTCAAACCGCTGGGGAATTGGCAAGCACTTGTCTTCTAGATAAGTATAGCTGACAGCAAGTATTTTTCCAGCTATAGTTCTGAAAAACAAATGATCAGTTTGCAGTGAATGAAGTGCAAAATATGTAATTACCATTCAGTGTTCCAAACATTTTGCAATAAAAAGCATGAAATTAAACTTTATTGCAAATCTCACCCATTTATGGAGTTTTTTTTAACTAGAAAACCAGATATGCTTTAGGTCAGGATGCATTTTATTTAGAAGATTTACAGCCAGAGAGGATAATTGGAGGCAAAATTCTGTGTTTGGAGAATTTGATCCGGTAGTTAAACACCAAACCGAACAAATTAGCTAAAATAATTAGAGCTGAAACAATACAGTTTTGCAATTAGGTTCCTGTGTAACCATAATATAATTTGTCAGGATCCAAGTTAAAGTTGGAAAATGGCAGAGGGTGTTAAGAGCGGAATAGTTTATACAAGATAAATGTAGGGGATTTTTACTAAAATTTTCAGATGTGCGTAAAAGAAAGGGGGGGGGGAATGCAAAAAGTAGGGGTCTCAGTTATGAAATATAAAAAGGAAAAACATGTTTTAATGTATAAACATTTTTTCATAAATCAAAGAATTAAAATTGTTTAACAATATCTGCTTAGAATATTACTATACTCTCATTGATCAATAGAAAATTACTTCTAGTGTGTGCAGCACGGAACTGGTAAATGGATAGATATGGTCCAAGAAGACATGGGGTCTTTAGTGTAAGGCAAGGAGCACGATTTTGGCCAGCAAAACTATGTATCCTTGCCTGAAAAAGTATTTGGGTGAGCCAATGTGGCAGGCATAGGAGGTGCCATTGTCTCCGTCATGAGGACCATTGTATCCATTCAATGCATAGCGTTCTGTAAATGATTGGACACCAAGAGCTGTCTTGTGCCACAGTATGGCTTATTTCTGTAACTTGTTTTACATCCAGCTCTTTTAACCCCTTAATGACAAAATGCATTGTTTTCAATGGGGTTAGGGACTGCCCATTGTCCTTAAGGGGTTAAAGTGGCTGGTCCAAGCTTTAGATTGTAAGCATTTGAGCAGGACCCTCCTTACTTTTTGTTCCTGTAAGTCAACTTGTTATATTAGGCACTTTTTCATATGTCCTTTTTAACCATGATACAGCACAATAAATCAAAATAATGAATGTGACCATATTAGACTGTTATTTTTTGGTATGGTTGCATTATATATGTTAATCATTATTGTTCTGTACACTTTGAGATGTATATTTGGACAAACCTCCATACTTTCAATAAACTTTCTGTAGTACATTATAATCTCTAAGCGAAGTAAAAGAAATTCGGCAATACATTTCTACTTTTTTTTCTTGTATTTTACCTGCACTTTTGGAGTAAATGTAAGCTGCAAGAGCATTAGCCTTTCATAGAGCAATTTACGGCGATCAGAAATTATTTTGTGAAGTTAAAAGTTTATGCTTTTATTCACTTTTTTAGCATTGCTATTTTAAAAATGCATTTTTGAAAATCGCTAATGCCTGTGCAAATCATATTTTTATTTCCAAAAGATATATATATATTTTTTTTTCTAGCAGTTGTCATTTAGCTTGAAATGTCTTGCTGGGGCAGTCACATCTGAAATTGCAGTGGTTAACATTTCAAAAGAAATATTGTGAAAGAGTACATTTTTTTTCTTTCAATCCTGTCCTTTCAGACTCAGGTTTTATCGCGTCCCTTCTGGTACGGTACATCAATGTCACAGGGGCTTTCAGCATGTCTAGGCTTTTCTTCCTTCTTTTAGTAATTCAGGACCCCGGACAGCGGGGCTATTATGCGCGTGGACAATCACTCACCAATTCTCCACGAGGGGTCATGGTAATGTCAGAGCTAAATATCTTCAATACAATAACGATGGAATCCATCTAAAAAATACTTAAAAGAAACGTAATTATGAGTTACCCCAATGTCAATGTATCATAGGAGAATTCACAATAAAAGGGCTAGCTGTTGTAGTCTGGTGTATAGTTACATAAACTAAAATAATTTATTATATGGAGTCTGGTAGTAGAGAGCTTGGGAGATAGTATCCATACTGTCCAGCCAATGTACTAACACCTGGGATGGATTTCTCTACACAGATGGATAAAGTGATGATAGCCGATGGCATTCTAGTTTTCAGCTAGACATAATAGATATATTGCACCCAAACCTGCAAAAGTCTACCAAAGTAGGCATTCATAAAAGTCTGTATCAGCGTACGCTAATATATAGAGGGTAGGGTTCAGGTTAGGGAGGCTGGGCAGACAAGTTCAGAACAATTAAAAAAGTAATTAAAATTAATAATGAACAACCCTAATGTATCTTAATGACCCCCCAATGAAATGTTTTTGTGTAAGGGTAGGAAGGCTCTTTGTACAACAAACCAGGAATACGCATTAACATGCCTGCTTGACTTATTGGGAAGTTATTAAGGATTTAACATTAATGAAAGGGCTACCTGGCTGGGCGGGGATTGTCATTTGGATGTACAGTGTCCAGGGTTCAGGTCAGTTCTTTAATGATCTAGCAAGGGGAGCAGCTTGTGAGTATCAGCAATTGCAGGGGTCTCTGGTGTCTGGCATCAGCGCAGAACCGTCTGAGGTGCAGGTAACTTGGGTGGTACTAGTAGGACTTACGGTGGGCAGCATACCTGGTGTGGGGGGTGTTATGGTGGTGCTACGCCTATGTCAGTGATCTCAAGGACAAAGCCAGTAATCAAGATTGTACCAGTCAGCAGATTTAGGCTAACAAGTTTAATAAATCTCTTTAGAAATGTGGCCTTTTTCTCCTTGCTTGCCATCATTTTAATATAGTTTAATGACCATATTGACATTGCACACATCAAAATGCCATCCAAAGTAAAGGTATAGGAGTGATGTTATGCGGAACCCAGAGAGAAGTGGATTTTAAGCTACATATATAGGTTATCAGGAACAGCAATCCATAAATGAAGGTCCATGGGCTTGTTTTGACAGGCAGTGCATTTTAAAGGTGTCGGAGGAATATATTAGATTCAAATTGATTCAGTTATTAAAGCTTCGAGCATGCATTAACAAATGTATTCCGCTGCTGAAATAACTGCTAACCCAGGTTGATAAAGTCCTTAAATATTATATTTGCTATTAACGTCACTTAGAATTTTCAAGTACTTTTGCTAAGTACACATAATAGTGTTTAATGTGATGAAAAAAACAGTTGCTTCTTTCCATAAGACATTTTTTGTTTGTTTGGTTTTTTTTAATAAAAATCTCTCCAATAACCCAGAAATATGACTGTGATGTCATTCTGCAGGGTACTGATTAAGTGTTATGTATTTTGTTATTGGATTTTTCATTTTACGGATCAAATAATCTACTCGGTTTTTTCCTTCATATCTCCCCAGATTTCTTTAGAATAATAGGCAAAATAAAAATGAAAACCTTACCAGGGCCAGAAATGTAGTATCTTTTAGAGATATTTTTCCTGAAGAGGTTCTACTATTGGGACTGCAAACTTTTTATTATTATTATTCAGATACATATATACCACTCTCAAGTACACGGAGTATTTTTGATAAAATGACATCACACACCAGCCACTGAGAACCGACCTCTCTGGTACTGATAGGAGATCAATCCCATATCCCATTCTCACTCAAACTAATGCATACAGTATTTTCAAACAAATAACACATCCAAACATATACATCACAAATCTTAACCACATACATAGCGCACAAAGGTCAGCGACGCTGCTCAACTACATACACTACTGCACTCACAGAGGTCACACTCAGCCACAGTGACACTCAGCCGTACACAACTCTCAGCCACAGACACACTGCTCTTAGTCCTGTATGCCTTTATTCCGTGGGTGAGACTGAAGCTGTTTTTGTACTATTATGACTCCAATTTCAGGCCCTGCTTTCTTTACCGCTTATATTCTACTCTTGTGATCAACTTAGGGGTAAATACACTTCAATACACAAAAAGTAGACACTACACCTTATTTATTAAAGGTCATCAGCTTCCTGCCAGAGAAATACAATTTGATTTATATCACATTCCAACCTATTGCATTTTTCACCCCAAGGTGTAGATACTTAGGTTCTTTAAATGATTTTTTTTATAAAAAAAAATTAGGTGTCGATCATACTCTACGAGGTGCTCTAGGCATAGGATCTAAAGTGATATTGTTTTTTTTAAAAGGCGCTGCAGGTGGAGAGAAGTTAAAAAAAAAACTATACATGATTTATCTATCGAGCCTGGAAAATTCCATGTTTACCTTAAAAAAAAAACTGTTGTAAAAAGCTGTTGAAGTAATAATCCACTTAATATTTTTTTATCTTTTAATTTAATTTCAGTTTTTTTATCAATATGCATTTTAGGTTTAAATAAAAACGCAAGGATTCCAAATTCACTATTCTGTTTATTCTTCTGGTCTGGTAAATCTAGTATTTAGAAGGGGTAAAAAGCAACCGTTAAACTTAACTTATTGTAGAAAATAACAAGAAAAAGATATTGTTAACTATTACATGCCTGACAGGGGGAGGATGAAATATTAACATTATAAAACATGTATTAATAAACTTTTACGCATTTGTTTCAGTTAACAAGCACAAACCTTGGATTGAGACGTCGTACCATGGAGTCATCACAGAAAACAATGACACCGTCATTTTAGATCCTCCTCTGGTTGCCTTGGACAAGGATGCCCCGGTACCCTTTGCAGGTAGGAAGATACAATCATGGAGTTTTATTTATCTATCATTACAGTGAATTTTCTGTAGTGAGAGTTATAGATAGTAATCTTTTTGAGCTTGTTTGACTTTTTACATTTGTTATATGTAGTTGTAAAAGTATTGCATTACTTAGATGCAGCCCCTACTATGGCATGGTCCTACTAGACAAGTGTCAAATTGTGTCATTTCTTAAACACCTTGTATTGATTCTTGTGCCCCCTCCCCTTTTTTGGGTATTTAGAGATAAGGAAAATAATGTACTAGGGTTTAATTCAATAACGAAATGTCATAATGATAATAATAGTCTGGTCTTTTGTAATATCACTGTGAATGGATAACTAAGTATAATACAAGTATAATCTACTTTTCAATTAGCCATTAGCGGTTCTCCTTGTCACATAATTAGAACCTCTTGTACAAAGTTGAAGTTCCCTTTATATGAGAACTGATGTCTTTACAGACTTGCATTAAAGCATTGTACGTCAATATTTTCCATAAAATCACTCAAATAAATCACATGCCGCTATTTCTCCTCAACACCGTTCGTAGATGAGGCTCGGTGAAAGTGCTCGACATCTAAACCTTGCCATATCTTCATTACAGTACACAGCTTGTCTGTGCAGACTGCAACAATACCATTGTCGTAGGAAGGGCAGATGTCCCCTGGAGCCCGTGACGCTGGATTTAGTACTTTTCCTCACTGTAGTTTGACAGCCTCCATATTAAAGAGAACCTGTTTAGCACTCAGCACATTTCGGTATCTATCTGTGAAAATGCACGCCAGCTGTTAACCTCATAAAATGGCAAGATGTGACAACTGCCTTTTTTTTTTCCAGACTGTACAAGTAGGGCACTAATGCAGATGGGTTATGCTAATGGACTTCAGAATACAGTTGTTTTTGCACCGCTAGTTATATGCGTAATGGATTGAAGAGAAAGAAAGCTATGCTCATAATTGAACAGAATGTTCTTTTGTTGAAGGACAAGGGAATAAAATATTCATCTTTTTAACCATGACTCTGTTTTACCTCCCATATGTCAGATATATTCTTTTAGTTTCTTAAATGCTAATTTTAAGTGAATATATTAATAAATGCCGATGTATGCATATATACACGTTATATATGGAGTCTTTTTTTGGGGTGGGGGAGAGCTAGCTCCCCATTGGTTAATCGGGGTCGTGGGGAATATTTTTTTTACATTTTTATTCCGTTTTCTTTTATTAAGGCTAACATTTAAAGCTTACATTTTCCCATGCCCCCAACAAGTGGCCCAATGGGGATATTATTGTTCAATGGTGAGGTACGAGGCCAGCTGGAGCAAGATTTGAAGTGGGGTCTAGGGCAGGATCATGGGCTTATGTTACTGCTTTGTGTTAGATTGTGGCAGAACATGGGGATAGCAGGGAGACAGTGCCTGAAAATTTGGGACTGTCCCTCAAAACAAGTTTTGAATGGTATGCCTCACCTCCTCTTCTTTCAAAAGGCCAGATGAGATTTGTAAGTTGTAACTGTTCTTCCGGCTCATATTTAACAACTCGAGGGTTAATGAATCCCTAAATGGGTGTTATTCTTCAGCAAATAACATGTTAAAATCTCTGCTGTCTTAAACTGTAAGTGTCCCTGGTTAAAGGGGTCATCCTGTCATCCTAACTAAAACTCCTTTAAGTATCGGAAGAATGAACAATAAATTCTTTTGAAATTAAACACCAAAAATAGCTTTGGCCCTCATTGGGTTAAAATAGAAATTAACATCAAAGAGCACATAAAACGCTGCCGTCAGGCTTCCAAGAAAACATTGTAACTATCCTTTTCCAGTTAAAAGAAGATTGAATTAACTAGAAATATACAAGCATCAAGATTTCAATTGAAATCCAATTTAACATGTATAGTGTTTTTCTTGTTGTGCTTTACTCTGTTTTAGTATCCTATAAAAGTGTTGCAGTTAAATCTATTAGCGTGGCTTTTGTGTTCACGTGAAAGTTGTGTTTCAATAGGCCATTATTTTTGCTATTGCTTTAATATAGTATGTACCCATATAGTAAGTTGTTTTACATATTTCTGAAATGTGTGAACGTTCTTACCTTAAAACACTTCTGACCTTTCAACAATAACTTATATTAGACATGGACAATTAAAATAACGAAATAAAAACATCAAGCGATGCTCAGGTGGAACTAATGTGGATTTTAGATGATATGTCAAATTATCAAACACACACACAGTTTTATTGTACCGATTGTATGAATACACAGGACTAACTGAAATGCATCTTGACAAAATGTTGACATTTGTAGAAACAGAACTTAACAAAAGCTGGAATAAGTGAGGAATCGCAGTACTCAGGAGCTGGTATTCCAGCTGTCTAGTCCTATTATATACAGAACTGCATCCGATGATTGCATTCTATAGAGGACATACATGGTGATAATTGTTGCCATCAGGCAGAACATCAGCTAGGAGCAATGGCTATTTAAGAGAGCAAGACAAGAACATGATACCCTAGCCTCATGGTGCTTATTGCAATATATAATTTAATGGAGGAATTCTCCATGGGTTAGTGTTCTTAACCAAACACTAATGAAATTCTGAAAGGTAGGGCACAGAGAGATTGATATGTTAGACAGACTGACATGTATAATGGACACAGCTGACATGATTTCTACCTTTTCGTGGGCGATAGTCCTTGGGAATGTTCCAGTTCAGCTAATGAAGAGATGGATTCAGAGAGCGGTAAAATAGGCAAGGATGTATTTCACAGTGAGATAAGGCAGATGTGAATGAATGACTGCATACTGTTTGGTTATAACTCATGCATAGTGCAGCTATCAAGTACAAGCTGACAGTGTTATAATTTTTAGCTTAGTTGGTCACATTTATGGAGACTGGCTCTCATAAAAGGAGACAGATTAGTAACCAGTGCGTACGCTAAATCTTTATACTGTAAAAACAAATCTTCCTGAAATACAACTATTTTTGTTAAATATATGGCGATTCTATAAGGACTATTTCTTCCCAGTAAATTAGTTAATGGTATTTAAATTAAGATGTGTGAGCCTCTATGCTTAATGTTTTATCACTATTATTTAATATATTTTCACTGAGAATTTGTTTAAAAAAGATGGCCAGATTATTACAATGGAATCAGGTTGTATATAAAAAAAATCTCTTATGTATATGGTCCAAAGAAAGGTACATGCAAGGGAACATATATCAATAATAATGAACAAAGATAAAGAACTCATTTGAACTCATCATGCTTTGATAAGCATTCTTCAGCCTTTTAAATGACCTATAGCGGAAGCTGCAGCTCAAAAACAGTGCAACGTCTCCTTTATGGTCCCATTTTGGCAACGCTGATTGGCATGTCCAGTCCCCTCGCCCCAGAACTCTCCCTGAGACAGTGCTGGAGCTGACTATAAGTGTGTAGGCAACAGTAGACATGTCTGGATAAAAGCCTAAAAGCATAGGGGCAGGGAAAGAGTCTGATGCATATGAAGGGTTCTGCAGAAATTCTACATGCACTTGGAAAAGGACCACATGAAAATGAAAATGACCACTCATATGATATACATTGAAGGGCATATGATGGCCAGAGTGTGCCAGAAGGTTTAAATAAAATGATGTGGCTGGTGGAGATTTTGAGAATGATACTACGAAGGGTATATACCATTTAATGGCAATTAAAACAATTGACTTTTATGGATTGACTTTGATGGATGTGTCTCTCTAGATTGGGAACAAACATCACAATCGAGGACTCTCCTCTGAAAGTGGAAATAACTGGCATCAAATCCTTGCATTAACTGGTTTGGATCTACAGATGATAGATAGGTTATAAGATATGTACATTATATTAAAGATCTCCTTTGTCGGAATACAACAGTAAAGAAAATAAATAAAAAAGAGAAGGCTGGTTTAGCAACAGGAACAAAGCTATTTTTATAACTTCATTTAAGTGCATTTTAAACTTTCTGTTGGCAACGTTTAAATTCAAATTGTATCTTTTTCTTTTTCTAGAATTTACATTTAGCTACCTTTGGCATCCTACAACAACCGTCTAAGTTCAATATTTTTTTCCATTTTAACAAAACGTTTTACTTTACAAATAAAATGCAATGGATCGAGCTTCCTCTCGTACTTGTCTTCATAGCTGGAAGATAACAGATCTTATGAGGCATTAAATTCAAAAGGGTGTAAAAATAAGACTTTTGTAGCAGACACGGAAAGGAATTTGCAATCTTCAGCTGTAGACTCGTAACAATTTAAAATACTAGAATAATGAAAATGGTAGAGATTAACATAAAATACGTTAACTGGGTTTGTATACGTTTTTATACGTGTAATAACTTGTAAAACAAACTGGATTTTGAAAGCTTGTTAGTCTGTTTTTCTTTGATAATAGTGTTTTTACCCAAAGGCACCGAGAAAGAATCCCTGTTTGTACGTTCATATAACTGAAGAAAGCTGTTAAAATTGGTCATGTAAACTTTTTAAATTAGTTATAAAAGAGCATTGGCTATATATTTTCCTGGTTAATCACATGTGCAAATTGTATTTGCCAATATGGAATTGTTATGAATCATTTACAATCAACATAACTAATCCAAGTTTTACTACGCTGTAATATCTTTATCTTTTATATACATTGTAGCAAAAGCCTGCTGTGAATACACTTTATTGGTGAGTTGATAAGTACTTTTCAGGTCTGTCTATCTACATGTAGTTTTAATATTTGCGGGTATACTGTAAGAGCTTATGTGTATATATATATATATATACACACACACACATATATATATATAATATATATATAATATATATATATATATACACTATATGGACACCACTTCTAATTATTGAATTTAGGTGTTTCACCCATTGCTAACAGGTGTATAAAATCAAGCGTGTAGGCAGCCATCTCTATAGACAAATATTGGTAATAGAATGGGTCGTACTAAAGAGCTCAGTGACTTTAAACATGGCACTGTCATAGGATGCTACCTTTGCCATAAGTCAGTTTGTGAAATGTCTGCCCTGCTGGATCTGCCCCTATCCACTGTAAGTGCTATTACTGTGAAGTGGAAGTATCTAGTAGTAGCAACAGCGCAGCCACAAAGTGATAGACCTCGCTGAAGGACGTAGTGTGTAAAACTGATCTATCCTCTGTAGCATCACTCACTACAGAGTTCCAAACTACCTCTGGAAGCAACTTCAGCACAATCACTGTGTGTCAGGAGCTTCATGAAAAGGGTTTCCATGGATGAATAGCTGCATACAGGCCAAAGATCACAATACCAAGCGTCATCTGGAGTAGTGTAAAGCACATTACCACTGGTGTCTGGAGCAGTTGAAATGTGTTCTCTGGAGTGATCAATCAAGCTTCACCATTTAAAAACCTGAAGGACGAATCTGGGTTTGGCGGATGCCAGGAGAACTTTACCTAATGGAATGTGTAGTGCCCACCTTTGGTGGAGGAAGGATAATGGTCTAGGGCTGTTTTTTGGGTTTGGGCTAGGCCCTTTAGTTCCTGTAAAGCATAATGTTAATTCTGAAGCATACAAAGTCATTTTGGACAATGTTATGCTTCCAACTCTTTTGAATCGGTTTGGGGAATTTAGAATGCAATGTCATAAATGTCCCTGTTGCTGTAATGTCAGGTGTCCCATCACTTTTGTCCATATAGTGTATATCTACCTTCTGTGCCTTCAGGTCAGTCTTAAGAAACTGGATGAGTTTTGCTACCTAATTTGTAGTACTAATCATATTATTCCTATTAGAGCCCAACATTCAATAAAAATTCGTTTTTTGTGCCTTCAGCCATCACATTCAGAGATGCCCAATTACTGGAGACACACAGAACTTGGCACGAGAATCACCTAATTTTGTAGGAAATGGATTAATGCACATCTAAGGATTCAGAGCTCACCATAAATCTGACATTCCTCATGTTCTAGTGCTACATACATCTTAACTTGTATGTCTTAGTTACTGTAGATGTATGTGTATCCAAAAATTATAATTCAATTTAATGGTTAATTCCAGAATAACCCAGTGTGCATTTTAATAGTGGCACATATAAAGGCAAAATTAAGGGCCATGATAGTAGCTAACCCTCACTGATACATTGACTTCAATAAAGCTTTTTTTCTCATGATAAAAATCTATTGAACTTAGCCCCAAATCATCTCCCAAACCCAAAAGAGTTCTAGTTCGGAGACTACATACTGTTTTATAATGGGATGCATATAATACTGTGTGACAGAATTACCAGAGGCTGAATTTTGTGCTGTCGATGATGTAAAACCCCCTCAGCCTGAAAATAAGCCTAATGTGTGCTTAGTCACACTTTGTAAAAGCCAAATCCATCTTAGTAAGTAGCAGAATGTGGCTTGAAACCTCTGTTTACAAGAACGATGGTTTAGTTATAGAAAGTCTAACACGGTTAAATAAGTAAGAACAAACTGATCTCCTGGCCGGACTAACCTTCAAGAAAAACCTCCGTTGGAAGCCAGTAACATCATTTTATCAGTGATGTGTTAATAGCATCACTACAAGATATTAAGGGGGTATATCAGTCTTAAGACTCACACATTTCTGTTTTTGCTCACCCAATTCAGTGGAATGATGCCATAACTCAAGTGGCCTCAATCACACATACAGAGCAGAACCATGAGAAGGAGAAAGCACGACTGTTGTTGCATTCTCGCTAGTCTACTAGATTACCTGAGGCATTAATTGCCTCTCCAGTAAGACATGATAAGGAAAGCATAGGGCACAGAAAGGCAGCAATAGGCCTTGAGGTGAACATTCTATTAACTATCCAATATGGCTCTCACAAGCCTTGTCACAGGTGCCAGTGCCCTCTGCCCACTCCAGGTCAGTATGCAGAGTGCTTTGAAATTCATTACAGATGTGCCTGAGACTTAATGGTTAAAATATAACGTGATGCCTATACCTTGAGAGTTGATACAATTTACTCAATGTCCATCATCATTTTGAAAATAGAATAATTTGTTTGGATAAATGAGCATTAAATATGATTGACTCTAAAGGAGTGGGACACAACTCTGGTGTAAAAGGTGTAAAAGATTGTCTTAAGGATAGTGTATATATTTTCAATTCATATAGTTTTTGCAGACATGCAAACAATGTTACCAAGATGGGAACTATTAGAAAAAAATAACAAAGTAGTAGTACAGTAGTGCTATTTTATATCTGAATACAAAAAAAACCTTTTCTAAACAACACTACTAGCATGTAATTGATAATGTATATATCACATTGCAATTAATACCTGTTATGTTCAATACCAATTGTTTTCTAAGAATGGTCAGAAGCATTGTGATTTATCCCCGCCATTCAAATGGTTACAAGAAACAATTACAGGGGCTAGACAAGAGACTGTAGCTTATTTTAGTTTAACCCTTTCATTTGGTTTAGTGTGCCATAGGAATTGTTAATGCTTTGCAAGCAGAATGCATGACACAGGCAGTCAAGCAGTTAAATGTTAGGGGTACTAATCATGTGCATATGTTTCTTAAAAGAGGATGCTTAATACATTTTGTCACACATCATGCGGCAATATAACTAACGGCTTTCTCTTATGTACGTAACCCAGAAGCTGAAAACTAGGGCATACTGGCATTAATAATGCAGAGTTTTGCACTCACACCCTTCCAAGCGGCTGATCTGCCGGTGACATAGAAAGGTCACCACGCATTTAAACCAGTACTTCATTCTCGGTCCAAACATTATTATTTTTTGCAAATCGCCTTTGCTTTTCATTTTTCATCCTGATTGCTTACAATACCAATTTCAAGAAGAAAAGGATATACCACCAAAAAAATCAGTAAAGATTAATCATTGCGTTGGTGCCCTTGTGAAACTTGCACATAATTATCTTTTTGGAGAAAGAAAGAAGTGAAGAACATTTGCAGGGCTCAGCGAGGATGGGCAGTGATCTGAAAAAACAAATGAGAACATCTATATAAGCAAGCCAATCTTATATACAATCATTACCACTTAACCTCAACAATCATAACTTCAGAAGTAGCATATATTTTTGAACATGACGTGCTACTGGGTTCCGTTGGTATTACCGTATTTGCTTGATTATAAGACGACCCCCCAAAATCTGAATATTAATTTAGGAAAAAAGAAAAAGCCTGAATATAAGACGACCCTATAGGAAAAACGTTTTACCAGTAAATGTTAATTCAT
Organism: Spea multiplicata; assembly: GCA_009364415.1. NCBI lineage: Eukaryota > Metazoa > Chordata > Amphibia > Anura > Pelobatidae > Spea > Spea multiplicata. The sequence goes on from VKOC01014754.1 coordinate 109,716, forward strand.
GTAAACTATTTTTTTTATAAAAGCTATGATTGAGAAAAATATTTTGTTTTTAATTCCTTTTATTTTCCAACCTGCCCTCCAGTTATGCACATCTGCCCCCAGGCTTGTCACTCTGCCCCATAAATGCCTTAAACCCCCTACATGCCACTGTGCCCCATGATATGCCTTGTAACCCTCTAAATGCCACTGTGCCCCATGATATGCCTTTTGACCCCCTATGTGCCACACTGCCTCCAGAAATGCCTTATACCCCTATATGCCACTCTGGCATTTAGGGGGTTAAAAGGCATATTATGGGGCAGAGTGGCATATAGAGAGGTATAAGGCATTTCAGGAGGCAGAGTGGCGCATAGAGGGTTAAAAGGCATTTCTGGAGGCAGTGTGGCAGAGTGCTTACAGAAATGCCTTATGCCCCCCATTTTACACTCCCTACCCCCCAAAAAAAACTTACCGGTGCTTCTGACTCCCGGTGTGTTGTCCGGGCAGCGTGTAGATGTCTATGTGATTCGTGTAGGCAACTTCCGCTGCAGCCGGAAGGAGGTGCAGTTAGCAGCTGGGGTTGTCTGCGTCCATCGCGCAGACCATCCCTGGCTGTCCGAGAGAATTCCTTCCGGCTGCAGCAGAAGTTGTGGGGGGGAGACAGGAGGATCCAGGTCCCCCGCAGCATTGCAAGGGATCTGGATCTTAGTCTCATAATCAGACCTATTTGAGGTCTGATTATAAGATGACCTCGATTATAAGATGAGGGGTATTTTTCAGAACATTTGCTTTGAAAAAAAACTTGTCTTACAATCGAGCAAATACAGTACTCGCTTGCAGTAAATATGCTCACATAAACATTGATGCCCACAGTAATATGGTGTAGCTTTACTTGATCACTGACGTGAATGAGAATAACAGTTTATCTTAATCTCCTTTATTCTTGCACTTACAAAAATTCCTTTTTTAGTCTTTTTAAAGGCTGAACACAATCCATTGTTATTTGACATGATTCTTGAACATCAAATTCACTCCTCGGACCAAGAACATTGAATAAAGCGATCCCCAACACGCCATGAAAGCCACTGCACAGTCCTGGAACCCATACTGACTTTGGCCACTAAGCAGATTGCGAGAAGCAATTGTCACAGCTGGCACAGTAACTGCTTGCTTTCTTTTACCAATTAGAATAGAAAAAAAATCAGCTGCCAAACTGTTCAATTTTCTCTGTGAATTGACTCACAGGCTATAATTGACAGAAGAAACAAACCGATGTGGCGCAATAGCTGTAGTAGTTACTGTTAGATGGTTGCATAGCAACTGATATCGGCACAAGAAGAAAGAGACAACGATCGAAATTGAGAAACAAACATCGACTACTGAGAATGATTTACATCTATGGAGCAGGTTCATGAGATGGTGACACACATTTACACAATCATTATCGCAAGTCTAATTTAAATGCCACAAATGGAAAGGTTTCTGAATGAATTTGAATTGTTACATCTCCTGTGTGAAAATTGCCATTCATTTTTTTACAACAATTAGATGGGGAGATTTTTTTTTTTCAAGAAAAGAGCATTCATTTCTTGTCCTCTAGGGTTAAACTCTTCAGAGCTGAGGTTAAAGGACAGTCTGTAAGTGAACCAGCATCTTGTTGAATAAAAAGCAATGTTTCCTCAAATGCCAATCACCGTAGCGGTATGCGATTCTTTATTTAAAGAAAGCCTTTCCACTTTCAAGCAGTTGGAAAGACTCGTATAATGAAATAAAAGCACCATCACCATTCAGCAGTAGGAGGCCCGGCTTATCTCATGCTGCAGTGAGTTAGTGCAAGAACCCACACTGTTTTGTATCCTAACTGGATTAGAAATATGTTGTTGGAGGTCCCATGTCATTTCCAGTGGTTTTGGTGCTTGGAGACACCAACCAAAACCCAACGGCCTTATATAAAATCTCTACATAGATATTGTAATAACTTAAATATAATGCAAGGCCTAGGCTTGTAGTTCATAAGTTGTGTCTGCGTTTTAGGCACATATACATTTTTTAAGACATATCTGTTTCCCTTTCACAAGAGAATCTTGGGGGCCTGAAGTTGTCCATGGATTGCCACCTGAGTACCACTGGTCTACTGCAAATATTGTGTTTTACTATAAAAAAAAAGACCAAGTAAGCAAATCTAAGTTCAGTCAATCTTTAGGAGAACGCAATCCAGCTTTTTAATTAAGAATTTTTCTCTATCTTAAAGACAGTAACAAAGAAAGAACGAAAAAGACAAAACCATTTCACAACAAATGGTTCTAATCTCAGCTGGAAGTATGGAGACCTTGAATCCACGTTAGTTAAGCATAAATTCAAGTAAACATGCCACTTTTAAGCTTTTTTTAAAGCGTATGTTTATAAAATATCCTTGTTGGCTGTCTGAACTTCAATCAGCGAACTTTTAGAGAATATGTTTATAAAATATCTGCGTTGGGTGTCTGAACTCGGATCTGCAGAGCTTTGTTGGCAGACTAACAGGATATCTTTCATTTCCAATGGTCTTGTCACATTTTTCCCATTTTTCATTCATTGATAAACAGAAGCAAAAGCAGCACTTGTAGAAGGCCTGATAGTTTACTGAAAATGCAATCAGCATTGGTGCAGTCAAATATACATTTAGCTGTCATTGTTGAAAATGTGCCCTGAACCCCCACAAAAAAAGATTAGACCCATATGTGCCTTTGCTATAACAGCTGTGCGTTGTGGACTTCAGACATGTCCTGGAGAAACACACAGTCTCTTAGACTTACAGTTGTTATTGTACAACACTGATAAATCACCAATAGATTTCTCAGATATATACCATACAATAGCGAATGCACCTCAGCAAAAAATCGAATTCATGATATGTGAAATAGTACTATTCCTTATGTATCCATGTATTTTAATTTGGATCACTGTAAATGATTTATGTTATTTTAAAAATATTTGTGTATGGCACAATGTCTTGTATAGCGTTAAGAGTAATAACCCCCAAACTCATGAACATTAACACAGTAACTTGTAATGAGGATTCAATAGGTTAAACTTGCATCAGTTTAGCCTCAAATCTGTATTTTTTGTGACAAGGAGAACTTCCCAGCTGCCCTTTTTAATGTCCCATTTCAGTAATCTCCACAACCATAAGCTTTTTATTTTTATCTTTTTTTCCATAAGGATTTAGCATAGATAGTTCACAATGTGAGTTTCGTCTAAAGTCAAACGTTGATTTTGTTTGCATTAATCCGAGATTTTTTCTACACCTAGAAAAGTCTTAGGCAGACATATGTTATTGCTAGCAGTAAACCTCGAGCAAAAAAGGGATATTTTTATGCACAATAGACAAGCAAAATCCCTCTGAATATAAAGTTAAATACATTTGTGTGACAAGTACGATTCTGCTGCAGGGAGAATTTAAAATGCATTTAACCAGTCAGTCTTGGAATAATGGTCACACAATATAATCAAATTATACCTGGATTTGCTTTGTAACTGTCAACAATTCACCGCAGCAAGGTGTGCTTACCTCTTTAATCCACCAAGCTCATCTTTTTTTTCAGAAATCAATTCGAGACAATTATTTAAAGGATACCAGTTACTAGACTTTTCTTTATCCCATACATTTACTTTTGAATTTAGAGAATAAATTCTACTTCAGGCAAAATACATCTTAAGCCACAGTCTTCTGAGCAAGGAAGTTAATGGCCACCTCGCCGTCATATGTTGAAGACAACAGACAAACTTTACAAAGGTCCTATTCATTGGCAAATCCCAAGGATTAAAACCCGTCATATACTTTCCACTTTGTATTTAAAATGAAAGAATCCCTACGACAAGTGAAATAAAAATTAGAATTGTGTACAGCTTAATGGAAAATGTGTCTGATTTAGTAAAACTGCATTATGACATATTATAAAAACATCTGGTGCTAGTATGTTGACAACCTGCTATCCTAGTTCATAGCTGTGTGATGAGCTCAGCCAACGAATGAAAGAAATATAATCATGTAAATGATGCTTGCTGGTCTGTGTTCACCTGATCTGGAACTCATATCTTAAAATGAAACTGTTCCAGACATAGCACACCCCGTTATTGCTTCAGCAGGTTACACATTTTTCAGTGTTCTTCTAAAGTAGGGAATATGAGCATGCTTACCAACATTTTCAATGTTCCACAAAGAGATATGTGGACAGCATCAGGTCACATTACACCAAGGTCACCTGGAACTCCTCGTTTGCTTCCCTTTAACAGAATGCACGTATACTTTGACAAAAAAGTTCTTAGAATTGGATTATGTCGCTGTTTCCAGGACTTTCCCAGGTGATCTGGGGTGATCCCAACAAATTCACAGCTATTAGTTTTATGTATAAAGGTAGGTTTAAAAGCTATGTGTTTTGCAACACAAGCTTCATGTAAGTGCACTACAAGTTGAGTTTTACTGTAAGTGCACTACAGATGTTTTCGCAAAGCAAACACACTAGCGTTTTCAGAGTATACCTCAAGACATCACTCCCAAAGGGCCACTAGGCTGTAAGTGTGTTTGAGCAGGGCCTCCTCACCTGTTGTTTTTGTAAGTCTAATTATTATGTTATATACTACTTGCAATGCCCTGTCTACCCATTGTACAGAGCTGCGGAATATGATGATACTATATGGAACAATAAATAATAATATTGCTGTTTATCAACATCAGGTATGAACTTTCCTAATCTGGTCTTCTGCACTTTTCCAAACTCCATGGAAAGAACAGAAGAGAGCTAGATCTGGATTGCTGTATAAGACTTCAGAAAAGCCCAACTAAAATGTCCCTGCCTTTGCCACATAACATTCTAAACTACCGCCACAGGCTTTTTATTCCGCTTAGTTTCTAAATTATAAATAAATTAGCATATTTACCAAACTGTGAGAATAAAACTGAAACATGCATACAAATGTATGACTCAAAGCTAATACATGTTCTGCCTTGTCGCAAAAATGGAGATAAGATCATCAGTCCCACTGTATGCTTTTAATCTGTTAGTAGAATAATTGTACTAAATGTAAAAATGTACAGTTAAAAAGCTGCCAATGGGTGTTCTAGAAGTGGCTGTTTATTGTGTTTCTTTTCAATTTTAAGCATTAATCAGATAATCTCTCGGTGTACCCATTTGTGAAGATTATGTGCATTGATTACTTTATTGAAATATTTCATTGATGAAAAACCATATTTTAAAATGTAAAACTATGAGTAGCAAATCATCATTTTAATATATTTTCTTTTACTTTTTTATTTTTTTTTTCTATTTAGAAACAAAACTTTACCAACTTTATTATTTGAAGATAATATTTAATATTAATATATACAGTATAATAATATTTTAAAAACATCACTGATCTGATTGTTTGCCCTAGAACATTTGAATATTTAATTTTATTGTTACAATTGCCAATTAATATAATGCATATTAGTTCACTATTATCACTACAGCCATATTTTGCCATAGTAAACAATGATCTGGCTTTCAGATATGCATCCAGTAGTATTTTTTATGTTATGGGGTTTTCTACTATTGTTTTCTATATTTTGCCTCCAGTTAAATCATGCTACATAAGATTTTCCCTTTGCCTCTGTGAAGAATATACTCCTATGTTAATTGAGGTGCCAATCAAGACCTTTCCCTTGTTTTACAGATTATAAATATGTGCTACATGTCCAGACCCTTAGGCTTGTTCTTCAGATACCGTTTGCCTCTTCAAGACTGATCCTCAGAGTATGTTGGTTTCCTGCTTCTGTTCCTCTCCCACCTGGATTTGTGTTTTGGAAAGGATCCAATAACGTTATGAATATAATTTGACCACCTGCGCATATAAATAATATAAATAGCACAGACTTTATCCTTTCTTACATGTTCTCCATATGAACATGCCAGCCTGAAGTAGAGTTTCAGTTTCAAGTCCCTATTTCATAATGTATTGTAAATGGCAAACACGGGCAGAAAAAAATCCAGCAGAAACCAGAAGAGAAGTCTGTTTGGATACTGAGATGATGGTAGTCCATGTTTGCGATGGTAGGCCTCTCTAGTTAGACCACTAGAAAGAATGGATGCAGAGCCAATGGGTCATTAGGACACTTTCATGGTTATCGCAGTGGAATATTCTGGCTTAGGCTGACCATTGTCACCAACATGACACAAAAAAACTTGAAGGATAAAATATATTTTTCAAGAAATATGCCACTGTTTTTGCACTTCTGATGCACCTTCTTTGGTGGGCTACAGCTTCCATGAAGTTCATCATCATTTTAGCAGTAATTATGGGAGTTGTACTTTACGAGAATGTGTCTGCTCTCTTTGTAATTAAAAAAGAATAAATATATATATATATTTTTTCAATTTTAAATGGGGAGTTTGACAGATGTTGGGGCACCTGTCACATCACAATGTCTGATCATGCTTGTAAGCACAGATCACACTATTGTTCCTGCATTCCATATAAATCCACCAGGCTGGCTACAATAATAAGGACTTTAGGCGGCATTAACAGTCTGATTGGATTCTTTTTGCACTCATTGTATGGCCTTTCTATGTTTTAACTTTTTGAAAATGTGTTTTTGGACAGGACTAGACAGTGAGCATTGACCGTGTTACCTGCCAAATTGGTTATGCTGATTTATTACTGGCCCATATGGCTGGACTTGTCTACTGAATGGTGCCATCACTGCCCTGTTAATATCATATAACAGTGAAATTATTTTATCTGTAAAGTGTGGTAACATTTTAGACTTTCCTGAGCATAGATTACCTGTACAGCAAGCTATTTAGTCGTTGTCCTTTGTTCACTGAGCTAAACTCACTAAGTTACTTTCTACTTAACAGTCTAACATAAAAACAAAGCAGATAATAGTCAAAGATGAGTATAGTCAAAGACTTCAGGAAAAGTGATTGATTTTGAGACGCTCCTTCAAGGCCAATACAGAGAAAACAAAAGGTCAATCGATGCTGCTTGACAAAGATATTAACAGCATTTTAATTATACATAGTTTTTATAGAGTTAAGAAGGCAACATTCTTTGTCGCAGAGATTCACAGGGTATCATTAATTGCAACTTTTCAATTATCATTTTCGGTCTGATTTCATTCTTAATCGAGATGCTATCACAGTTTGATAGATTAGAGATTAATTATTTCTGCCATTTGAGTAATTGGTGTTATTTTGAGACAATAACAGTGGGAACTCCTTAAAGTAAGTGTAATTGTTATTAACTAAAATCTACGTTTCACTACCAAGCTCCTTTTTAACAACTCAGCAATTGTCACTAAATATAAAATAAACCAAATATTGCAAATGTATTAGCAAGATGAAAAAGATGTGCGATGTCACACCACAGTACTAGTTACAATTGTAAGAACTTGATACATTTGCACTGAAGGAGCACATCTCAGCTCAGGTATAATTTACTGCCGCTTTCATACTACAAATCTTTTACGTCTCCATTGGGCAACCATAAACATCAGAAGCTGCCATGTACTGAAACTATTCTATGCTAGTCCCTTTTCAGTCCCACTAGGTGTTTATACCTGTTCCTGGCTTTTTCAGAATTGGTGTTTGACTTTTCACTACCTCATATATTTTTTTGCCTGATCATTATGTTCTTTTGGCTAAGGCTCTTCACCAGGTATGAATTGCTACCAGCCCTGACTAGTTAAAGGGCTGCGCAGCTCCACTGATTCAGCTCCTTGGTAAGCTATGTAGCCATTAAAAAATAGATGGGATTTGCCGAAATTGTGGTACTTGGCGCTGATCTCGTTGTGCAGCCCTATTAGCCTGCCAACTGCTCTCACTCCTGGTGCTAAAAGTTCTAATGCACAATGTCCTGATCCCTTCTGTCCAATACAGTGGTTTCTCTTTAACTTCTTTGTTGTCTTCTGGAGGCCTTCAAATTATTCATCCTTATCCTCAGGGTGCACCTAGGCATTTCCTGTAATTGCAGCTACACCTTCCAATACTAATGTGTACACATTGCACGTTATTCAGCACATGTTGTTCTTTTTTTACATAATTAACTGGTTTCATATAGAATAATTGAAATGGGTGTTTCACATCATTCACCCAACCTGTCCTCATATAAATTGCATATAATTAATATATAATATAATAATATAATAATATAAATAAAGATCGTAATGAAGTGTCTACTACATTTTGAGGTGGCTGACAGGTAAGGTAGGTGGACTGTCCTGCTGTTAACCTCGCCCTTAACAAAGGTGTCCTGTTTTGGACTACTAAATGTCACTTAAATTCTTACATGTGTGAATATCACAGTTCATTTACATACCTATAGGAGAAGTGAGGGGTCTTTGACTCAAACCTTGCAATTCTGAAAGATTTGATATGTCATATGCAAACCCAGACTAGTCATCTGGCAAATGCTTGGTGGGCCGGTGGCGGGCCGGCGCAGTACACTCACTTTTACTGCCACTTGATTGGCAGTTTAGGTCCTTCTCCATGCTTGGATCCTGTGCAGCTGAAGTTTAGGAGCAAGCTTAGTGGGCCACAAACTTTAAGGCCAATGACTGCTAAATTATGTGCATGCATTAAAGTAGCAGGGCCACTTTTCTTTCTCAGTCCAGGTTGTATGTTTCATTTGTGTACTCTGTCACCAATTACATAGTGGCAGTAGTTATTATTATTGTTATGTTTTATTCATATATTACGCAGCGCTTTCATTTTGTTGTACAATTGCCAATGAGTATTATCCCTTATGAGACAATTCTATTATAAGGGCTTTTTAGGTGCTTCTATTGGTTTGGGGGTGCTCTCACTCAGCCACAAAAAAGTCTACACCTACCAAAATGTCAGAGCATCTCTAATTAAAATATTAATACAATTATAGCATTCAAAGCATAACATACAACTTAAATAGTTAATAGGAAGCTGCATTTCAACAAAGTGAAAGGTTTAATGTATATATATAACATACGGAATATTGTTTCCCACATTAAACGTTAAGTCCCACCAGTGACTTAAAAGTAAAAAAGTGACAGTTTTGCTTACTTTGCTAAGACATTTAGATTTATTAGGATTCACATACATTTATTAAAGGTTTCCAATGCCAAGTTATACAAATTTAGCTCATTTAGGTCTGGGGTGGCTAGCTTGGACCAATGTATGTATTACTTGGCACCCCTAAGCCAGCATGCATGGTATGTAAGTTTTAATAAATGAATCGCTTAAGAAGGAGTCATGTAAAGTTTGACATTTGAATACTCTTGAGAACCGTACTGCACTCCTTCGCTAGTGGTTGGTCTCTTTATGCTCCGATAAACAATGATAATTTTGTTAACAGATATTCCAACAAATGCCAAAAGTGGCTTTAACTTGGCCGCTTTACTTAAAGATCTAAAAGTCTGCTACCTTTAAACGGGACCACCTTGAGTCCAACTATAATATACGGTTCTTTTGAAATGTAAGTAAGCATTTCCAAGTGTTAGAAACCAATAGGCAAGCGTTTAAAAAGTCCTACAGTGTCAACGATTTTTTAGTACTCAGAAACTGCTGGATGTAAATGCTCGATCGATTGAAAAAGACATCAGAGATACTTTACAAAAATAATAAACAGTTGTAGTTTTCCCATTAACAAGAAATCCTGTAATAAATCGATTGTAAGAAAAATATATATATTTGCCAGATTCATGGGGACACTAGGTCATTAATTCTGTGCCTGGCTCGTGGAAATATAGACAGGAATTTCCAGTAACTTGATGTTCTACACATCTGTCCCGTTAAAATTTCTATCACGTGCCGATGTCCTCGCTTTCAGTCGCAGTCACCATATTGGTTAATAACTGGGCAATCACTGACAGATATGACGCATTCTTGGAAAACTTCAAACGTAATCTCCTTAATTAGAAAGAGCTTTTGGGAGGCTGCTGCCATATAATCATTCAGTTTCACCGCGCACCGCCGTGCGTTCCTTTCCGTGACCTGCTGCTTTTTACATAAAACCCTCTTTGTGCAACTGGTTGAAATCAATCAGAACA
>VKOC01014755.1:0-22416 GCA_009364415.1 Spea multiplicata
TGGAAATATAGACAGGAATTTCCAGTAACTTGATGTTCTACTCATCTGTCCCGTTAAAATTTCTATCGCGTGCCGATGTCCTCGCTTTCAGTCGCAGTCACCATATTGGTTAATAACTGGGCAATCACTGACAGATATGACGCATTCTTGGAAAACTTCAAACGTAATCTCCTTAATTAGAAAGAGCTTTTGGGAGGCTGCTGCCATATAATCATTCAGTTTCACCGCGCACCGCCGCGCGTTCCTTTCCATGACCTGCTGCTTTTTACATAAAACCCTCTTTGTGCAACTGGTTGAAATCAATCAGAACAGAGATTTGGGCTGATTTCTGCATTAAAGATAAACCAGAATTCTCTGAAGCACTTAGTTATATTTAAAAAAATATATATAACAGAATGGAAGTAGTTTACATAAAAAGTAATACCCACTACTTATTTTATCCCGAATGATTGCGAATGTAAGCAAAGCTTTGGTAAATTACAGTAAGAGAGTGCGTAAACAACACTGTTATCTAAACACCTCCTTTGACGCATGACTTCTTGGTTTCTCAAATACACAAATCAAATTGGTTATTATGTAGATTTATACGTTGTGGCCGTGGTTCACTTTTAGGTCGTCTGCTTTGTGGATGTGGTAGCTGAACCGTTCTTCGCACAGCGTGTGCGTTGTATAAACCCAAAGATCTGGTATTTGTCAACGTGACTAATATGTATTACATCAGTAACACGTAGGTTGAGGCAAACACTACTGGTATTTTCCAGGATTTTGGGAAGCTTAAGTACCAGGCATAGAGGTAGCATGCGTATTAAAATGCATCACTGTGGCATTTGCCACTATAAGTTCAGGTAATAAAAAAAAAAAATTGTTTTCTAAGAGGCGATGAAGCTGTCATGAAATAAATGCATGAAACCACATCAGTGGAAAATGCAGATGTTTGCGTTATACTTGTAGGGTGACCTACAGGGCTGATTAGGCTACCAACTTTGGCCCCCGGGAGGGTAGAGAAGGAAAGGGGGGGCAGGGGTGCCCTCCCTCCATCCTAGAGGCTCTAATTTTAACATTCTGGGCCACTAACAGAAGCCTTTTATGTGTGTATTGCTTATAGTGACAAGGACCTGTGCAGCACTTACACTACATCTGGATCCTTTCTGCAATACATAGATCCCCTATTCTATGAAGTATCCTTTGGGTGAATTTACGTTGGACAGGAACGGACGCTGACTGTGTTGTTTCCCAAATATATTTGGATCTGCTGTGTTAATGGTTGGCTAGGCTCCCCCCCGGGCAGAATGATGCCAGCCCTACCCTGTCCCCTGGCAAAGCGCAAAAACTTTAAATTACATGCAAGCGTGGGAAGTTCTCATTTTATAAACCGCTTGGTACTTAGTGTAATCTCAGTGCGGCTGCTTTCGCTGAAACATTACAGAAGCATAGAATTTGAAGGCAGATAAACCCATGTAGATTTCTTACAATACATATATTCATGACATAGAATTCACAGACTAAGAGATATTAATTCATTAGGTGGAGAGAGAGACCAGCTTGCAATCTTACAATCTTGAGGTATATTAGTAGCTTTTATTTAATAAGCATAACAAATTACGCAGCGCTGTACAATTTAATTGCGGCAGTTAACACATACATAACAAATATACATGAAAACATATAGACGGATCAGGAGTTGAGAACCCTGCCCGTGAGCTTCCCATCTAGCTTTATGTTACTTTTATACAAAGTTCCTGGCAGGAATGATGGGCTTATGAGGACCCCGCTCTAGAGTTTACAATAGCGTATTTTCTATGCCATTCTAAAAGATAGTGATAACAACATGTCAAGGGGTACGTATTAACCATCTCAATGCCAGGGGGGCTAATTCTGCAATGCTTTGCTCCACACCTCTGTGGTAGTTGATTATAGGGCATTAGAGGTCTAAATTCTCTACTAATTGCACTAAATATTTGCAGATGCTAATCAGATAGCTGCATTGGGAATGGAAGAGGGGGGTCACATGTGCCTCACAGCCGCAGCTCCGCAATCCATCAGCAGCACCCCTGGCGTTCTCTTCATTCTCCGCAGGGGAGGAGAGATCAAAGCCCCAGAAAGAACAGCATTCCCCAGCTCACTGCCACCACTCTCTATAGGCTACGCTAGTCCTGGCATGGTGTTGGCTATATAAATTCCAGCAGCAGGAAACAGGAATTCCCCTATTGTAGTATTCTAAACCGTAAAGTAATCAAGGAAATTGGAGATTTTTTTTCAAATTGCTAATCAAAAGCGATATACTGCCTCGTATTCAGACATCAGTGAAGGGATTTGTTTTAGTTAAAGATTTACAACTTAATCGCGACTTCTATCCAATAAAGTAAAAATCTTTGAAATCTAAAATACTCGCATATTTTACCATTTTTAAACAAACTTGGGCTGAGGGCGCTTACCACTAAGCATTGTTTTTTTTTTTTACCAGACATCATAGATATGCCAATGCCTGTGGCTACAGGCTCGTTACCTGCAGGTCTGGGATGTGTCTATTACTGACCAAAGAAAATTCTTACCGATTAAATCTTTTCCATTGGGAAGATTGGTATTCAATGCTATTTTGCCAAAATCTAAATGTTTTTTCCAACTTTTCAGACTGTGCCATCCCTGATGCGTGAACACACTATAAAAAGTGGCGCATCTCATGCGTAGATATTTACCGATGCGTAAAAAAACAACTTTTAAAGTGGTAGTATGTGATCCACCGTGATTTTAGTCATTGCATCTTTCTTGTGCTTGAGGTTCTGTCTATTATAAATCCCCTGAAATTTTTTAAGTGCACTACTTTACTCTAATTATTTTTAATTTTAGTGCAAATTACAAGATTTTGCCCACATGGCAAGAACATTTACTTTTGATCTGTTTTATAAACTTTGTTTAACTAATAAATATATGTTGTATTCTATTTTCCTGGCTGTCATGTGTAATGACTGTTCCAATGATGTTTAAAATTAGTTCTATATATAACTTTTTCTAAAAGTTAAAAGTACGGTTTTTGAAAAAGGCCAGATATGTCCAGCAGTTCACGCATTCCCAAGATGTATGCAATTACAGAGGGTAGAGGCACAGGGAATGTAAGGTCTTAAGGGCTTAGATAATGGCATAAAAAATTGCAACCCTTGTGTTCTCCAAAAGACATATTATTTAAAACCTATCAAGTTCTTTTTTTTGCCAATAAAAGGCAGAGGAGCGTCCACTTTCTGAAATTGCTGTTAATGCCTGACCTAGAGAAGAAGACAAGGTTAATTATAGGTTTTTAACAGAAGTATCATTCTGGTTTAATATAAGTCCCTGAATCCTAAACATTGAAGCAAGGGACAATTTTTTTAGGAACAATTGTCTTCGAATGAAGAGTGACAACACTGTGATCTCTGAAGACCCGTAGCATCTCCTGTCGTTGTCTTCTATAGCGACTATGTTTCCAAGGAAACATGAAACACGTGGCTCGGATAAGAAGGAACCGTGAAATCTGATGTCATAGCTCAACAATCAGTTCAATAAAACTTTTGGACGTGATTTATCACCAGGGGAGCACTACAATCAACCATTTTTAAACTTTGAAAAAAATAAGGCCCTTTGTCACTTATTTCTATGTTGTGCACGGCACTGATCCTACTAATGATATCAACATGGGTATGTAGAATGTATTCATGATAGATAAAAATGGATGATAGTGACTTCACCTTTTCATATTAAACTAATCAACCAATACACCGAATAATAAAGCCATGGATTATGTTGGTCGTAAGGAAAGAAGTAGGGCCCAAAAACGTATTACACTATTATTATGTTTATATTCAATATATTGAACCCTCCAACCATGTACAAAGCTTGAAGAACAAAAGAATGCACCTTTTGCAGACAGTTCTCTAGGGCTAGAGCACATAGTATTACTTTCATCCTATAGGACATTTTGTAGGTATTTGTGAGTACTTTCTTTATCTCAAATGCTTTGCTACAATTATTCAAACGTTCGTCTACGACTGGGTCATGTTTAGCGAGTTAGAACTAGTTTTTGCGTAAGTGTAACGATAGAAAGTGGACATTTTGTAAAATCAGTGATCGCATCAAAAAATGGAATGTGAGCTGTTTGGAAGTCCACGTTACATCATAATGCCTGTTATAATTTCATTTAAATTGGATTGCTGTTTGTACATGCCTCTTTTATCTCTACACCTGTGTAGAAGCCACTTAGAGCTTACTGACGGTGCATCAACAAGGTATAACTTGCAAAGATATACGGATAAAAATACAAATATGGACAAACCACAATTTCATCGGACATCTGATTATTTCAACTTTAGACATGTAAAACATTTCATGCCTTTTAAACCCTGTTTTCAGGCACTGTCTCTTTTAATCCTTGATAAATGATTCATCACTCCAGGAATTTAACGGGTTCAAATTTACAAATTTTTCATAACGGCACATTTTACAAAGTAGAAAAAATATATATATAAATGTGGAACCAATAAAATGACCTACAACAAATCTTATTTTATATACCAACAGAACTGTTGTTTGGGTCAGTTTATGAGTTTTTAGCCTATACTTCAAAACATGAAAAGCACAATTTTGCTAACATGGCTTTGAAATTTGATATTGTTTTACATACCACCATAAAAGTGAACATTTTCGTTTGCATCTTAATGAATGTTATTTTAGTAGTATATGTATACAATAGCGTATTTATCTTTATCACTGCCCTAGGCCTAACTCAGGGCAGCGCCACCAACTGCTCCCGTCACACTGCCTTCCATATTTAACTTTAAGCTATTTAAACATTTCTCATTTTCCTTGATCTCAGAATGTAATTTATTTTATTATAAATTTATTGATAATATTTTCAGATTTTTTTTAGATCAATATAAATTGAAATAATATAAAAAAAAATTATGTTTTTTTTATATTTTCTAAATCACTGTAGTGCAAGAGTCTTTTTCAGACCATATGTTATCTTAGGTCAAATGCTGATCAATTGATTGATGAATCTTGTAATTAAATATTTATGCCGTTGTAGAGCTAAAGAGTGTCTCTATCGTAAAACACTACTTAAAGGAAGTAACATTTTTTTGTTCATTTATTTATTAAAGGGCAATCATGTCATCTTTTATTTATTTGTTTTTATTAATAAATAATGCTACCCTTTCCCACCTGCATAGTTTTAAAAAAAAAATGTCCAAGATGAAGAAAACACTGAAAAATCCACTATCATAGTTAACACATTTTACTTACACTTTGCAATTTAATGTAACATAAACCCTTAAACAAGCATTGGACATGGACCAGTGAACATTGGAATAATACTGGAATAATACTGAAAGTAACATTAGATACCTTAGGGATTTTGTCATTTAATATTAAAAAAGATTGAGTTGGTGGATTAAAGAAATGAGTACTAAATATTACATTATACTCATACCGATAAGAAAGTTGCAGGCTAAAAATCTAGTCAGTAATTTATCTTTTCATTTGGGCTTATCAAGTGCTTTGCAAGGCCTGTAATATTTAAAGACTGGGCATATCTTCCAATTGTTTCATTCTAATTGTAGTATTCATATAAATTAGGGGTTTTTTTCCAATTGAGTGTCTGCAGCCTGGGTGTGGACCCCATTAAAACTCCCATGGTCCTTTATTTTATACGCACATACGCACATTTATATTTATACGCACATACATGCGCCTAGGGTCACCTTTTCATAGGCTTCTATAGTATATACAACTCATTCCTCTGACCTCCTCTGCCCCACCTAGTTCATATATTATGGGGATGGGGAAGTTGGAAGCATACGTTGGAAGGATGCGTGTGCTTTTCTTGTGTTGTCCACCTGGGACAGCAGAAGCTCTGTTTTTGAGGAAGCAGAGTTACCCACATATAGGGGTGCGGGTAACCACATGGAGCCTTTAGTAACTCCCTGGAGTTAAGTGTTTTTTATTGTACCCAGATTATGGTAGTGGTCCGGGTGTGTGCACAGATCACAGTTCTGCAGCGTCCCAGAACTAAAATGTACTCTATACCTTTCCAGATGCTTTTATTGTTAATTCTCACTAATCCCAACCTTTTTCAGCTAGGTGAGCAGTGAGAAGAATATTGAACACATCAACCTAAGATACATATATACATATCATGTGAGCTTGTCGGGGATTTCATTCCAAAACCATGGGTATTAATATGGAGTTTTCCCCCCATGGAGGCTACAACAGCTTCCACGTTTCTTGGGAGGATTTTGCATCTGTGGGAATTTTTGACCATTTAGCCAAAGGAGTATTTATGAGGTCAGGGACTGATGTTTGACAAGAAGTCCTGGCTTGCAATCTGCGTTCCAGTATATTCCAAAGGTGTTCATTGTGTTTAAGGTCAGGGCTCTATTCAGGCCACTTGAGTTTCTCTGCACCAAACTCGTCAAACCATGTTTTTATGGTACTTGCTTTATGAATTGCAGTGGCTTATGCTACAAAGTTAAAAGCATACACTTGTCTAAATTGTCTTTGTATGTTGAAGCATTAACGAGGCCCTTCATTGGAACTAAGGGGTCTACCTCAAACCCTGAAACAACAGCCCCAGACCATTATCCCTCCTCCACCAAACTTTACAGTAGGCACTATGCATTCGGGTTTATAGTGTTCTCCTGGCATCTGCATCAGGACGATAGTGAAGCGTGATTAATTATTTCAGATGTTTTCACTGCTCCAGAGTCTGTGTGCTTTATACCGCGCCAGTCCACACTTGTCATTGCCCATAGTAATAGGTCAGGTTGTATGCTGTTGATCAGCCACGGAAACCCACTTTATGAAGCTCCCGGTGATTGTGCTGATGTTGCTTCCAGAGGCGCTTAGGACTCTGTAGTGAGCAATTGTACCCTCTTCAGCAGTCAGTGGCCACTGTTTGGAGTGTGCATAGATTTACCGCTGCGGCTGAGGTTTTGCTACTCGTTGATGTTTCCACTCATCAGCAGTAACATTTACAGTGGACTAGGGCATGTCTAGCAGGGCGGACATTACACAAACTGCCTTGTAGCAAAGGTGACATCCTATGACAGTGCCACATTTAAAGTCACTGATCTCTTCTACCAATTTTACTGACAATGTTTGTCAGTAGAGATGAAATGCATATGTGCTTGATTTTATACACTTGATTTTATACACTTTATAGCAATGAGTGTGGCTGAAACACATAAAGTGGTGTCCACATACAATTGACCATATAGTATGTCTTTATATATTCTTCATATTTTTGTTTAAAAATCTCATGTTTGTAAGCTTGTAATTACTCTTGCACCAGTAAGTCTAATGTATCTTATACAAAACATTTAAATATTCAGAACGTTCTTAAACATATTTCCATTATATGTTTTACAGATCATTGTGGTCTTTAAACATTACATTTGTAAATCTTATTGTATTGTATTATGCCAATGTATTGCCAGTGGGCCAGATTTTGTATGAATGAATATTTTCCACTTGTGCAGGAAAATGTGGAAATCTACTGGGGAATTGTATATTGTTGTAAGAGGATATTTCTGTAAAAAAACAGAAAACTTAAAAATAATGATACACATTACATTGAAGAAACGTATTTAAGACAAGGATCCCCTTATGGTATAATTTCCAGACAAAGTAACACAGTTTGACCTGTTCTAGCCAAATGCTGTTAGGTAAGTGCTCAGAATATTTTACTTAACAGCATAAGATGCATACATAATAGAGAAGCACCATTTCTGAATTCATAGGCTAGGTTTATTAGTCTTAGTTCGGTATGGTTTGAAAAACATCCTCTGCAAGGCAAGTACAGGTCTGTTCCTTATACATATTTTCATACAAAGTGGTTGTATGTGTATTACAATCACTGATTCGTCTGGGTTCTGTGAATATCTTCAAACATCACCAGCGAAATAGTGTTTGGTCTTGTCCCTTCCTGCATAATCTCTGCCCATATAAATATCGACTGGTTCTAGCTCTGCCCCTATGCACATCTGCCACAGCAAACTATACAGTGTATGGTGGTAGAGTAAGTGTGTCTTACTGCATGGCGTTAGCCTGAATGTGTGTTACTGCATGGTGATAGAGTTTGCATGTGTTAGTTATGATGTTAGCCTGTGCGTAAGTATATGGTACCAGCATGCGTGTGTGTTATCCTTATATTTTAGAGTGTATGTTAGTGTATGGTGTTAGCATGAGTGTGTGAATGGGTGTTAGCATGGGGTGCGTGCCAGCATATGGTGTTAGAATGTGTGTACGTTTATGAAGTTACTATGAGTGTGCATGTTAGTCAGGCCTGGACTGGCCATCTGTCACACTAGGCAAATGTACAGTGGGCTGCTGGTTAACAGAGCCACACGATTGGGCCAGCAGAAGATCGGGTGCTGCTCCAGCAGAGATCGGGTGCTGCAGTGTGGGCCAGGGGCTGGATATGCTTGGCCTCACACTATGTGAACATAAAAATGTAGCATGCCAAGGCAACCCCATCATCCCCAGCCCGGCTCTGGTGTTAGTATTTGGTGTCAGTATGTAGATTGGTATTAGTGTATGGTATTAGTGTGCATGTCAGAGTATGGTGCGAGAGTGTCAGGGATGAGTCTAGGGTTAGTGGTGTGGATGAGAAGTATTGGGTTGAGCTTACCTGTTAGTATGTCCATGTATTTTAGCAACAAGGGCAGTAAACAACAGGCGCCGCTAACACTAGGCTTACCGGTGGATATTCCCAAACTCTCAACAATCAATTAAACTTTCTTACAAACATTTTACATGTATTTCAAGGCAATTTTCTGCAGAAAAGGAGTACATTTGAGCACCATAAATGATAAAACAAATAAATGTGACAAACAAAGGCACCACTGAATTGCAAGCATGTGGGGATGATTGTAGCTGGAATTACTCTGTAAAGTACGCATTTAAGGTATGCAGCATTTGTTGGTGCAATATAGAATAACAGCACCAAATGTAATACCTTTTTAATGAGGAATTTCCCCACAACCTAGCCTATATGATGAGTTTACAGTTTCATTTTCCATATGACTTTACTGATTAACCAGTTCCACAATAAGGGAACTATTTTGGTAGTAGTAAGTCACTTAGCGAAAGACCATTTCTGACCTGAATGCACAGTAACATGATGCAATCTAAGCAGATTATAAACTCTTCTACTGGCAATTCTACAGTCCTAGGAAAATATGCTTCCCATAAATACATTGTTAGTCTGGAAATGCTAAAACTAAAAATAGATATGGAGGAAAAAAAATATTAGCTGTTCTTACTAGGAAGAAGCAAGGACATGAATGCGACAAATGAAAAGTCCTGTTTCCCTAACAATGAAGCTCTTTTGTCGAGGTGTATGCTGACACAGTGTTTTGCAGTGGAAAGCAACTTGGAAAACTAGAATAAGGCATATATCAATATTGTATTTATATATATATATATATATATATATATAATATATATATATATGCCTGTCTGATAAGACCAAAGGGAATTTTCTGATGGGTTTCCACAGCAGAAGCTCATTATGGTCACTGTGGTACAGCCAGTAGAACTGCCTGTAATGTTCAATACTTTTAGTTTTGCCAACAGGGCAGCCGTTAGGAAACGTCAGCCATTACAGCTGTATGGAGCCTGGCCATCAGAGAGGCCACGGGGCTTCACATTCTCATAAAGGTAGAGTTTTAAACATGCAGACTAGGGGGTATTTCTTTAACATGGGGAACCGGAAAGAAAGAAGGGTATACTTTTCCTGCAGAAAGCACCTTGTAGGATTAACATGTTATAAGGTGACAGTGAGGGGGCCTTGAGGTCCAATGTTGATACTGGGTTAAAACATTTCTGATGGGAGCCCAGTTTGCTAATGCTTATTATTTGGGGATTTAATACCATGTGCTCAATTTTAAATCTGTGAGTGCATTAAGACATTTTCGCTTTTTTTGCTATTATTATTCACTATTATTTATACTTTTTTGTTAACAGTGTTTCCTGAAGATTTGTGCCCCCTTTGGTTAAGAGACCATCCCTAAGTGACTGTAAATGCAGTGTAATAACAAATAAGTATACAATAATGCAATATTTAACCCCAATTCAGTGTCAATTTAATGTGGGAATACAGTTTTGGCTTATTTTTTATGCTACAGTTTCTGTGTTGACATTTAAATGGTTAAATTGTGACTGCTACAGTACATAGATTTTCTTTCGACATGTCTTAAAAATTGTAGATCAAGTTGTTTATGGTCTGGAATGTAAGTGTAAAAATGTCCATTTAAGTGAAGCTATTAGTATAACACCATTGACTGAGTTTAGAAGTTGTCTGTTGAATTGCAAATCATGCATTTTGAGTCTATGGTTTAGATTGGACATTGAATAAAGCCCAAGAGACATCAAAAGAGAATGGCTTTTCTATAATGCTCAATTATACTGGACACCTTTTTATTGACCGTGGTCTTTACTTATTCTATACTTAACTACCGATCTCATTTGTTTTTTCTGCAAACTGTATTATAACGATTTAATATTAGGGATTACACTTTTTGTAACAAAATACCAAAATAAGCTACAAAAACCAAACCAAATATGATGCAAATACAGCAGATGGAATAGGATGTATAATGTTTCCCCAAACTACCTTACATTAAATTAAATATGAGCTTTAAGCCAGCATGAGTTGCATAAGGATTTTCTTGCTGTAAATACAGCTAATGATTTCAGCTATCCAGTTACATAAAATGTAGGAGCCTGGTTTACATAATTTTAAATATTTTTCTGATTACAAATCTTTGATTGCCAGGAGATATTTCAGGACTTTTCTTTTTAAAGGGAAACCGCAAACAAAAGTCCAGTATTACACAATAGATTCTGTAGGTCAGTTAATGAATGCGAAGGAAGGGCCACATCCGATGGCATCAGTTATTTATTCGCTACAAAATATTCTGTTGCTTAATATAGTGAATAATACATTAGGTTACTGTACAGTTACCAAACCACCCTTAAATTTGTTAAAATGTCTTAAAACATATAGTTGAACCTGGACATGGATAAAGAAATAAAATAATAAAAAAATATATATATATATATAGTGAAATCATATTACTAGAATTAGAAGGTAGGTACAAGTAGGACGTTTGACAAATAAATATGTTGCATATTATTATTATTTTTATATGTATATAAATGCTATAACTATTAGTATGTGTGTTGCTTAATCTGATCACTAATGATCCCTCCTTCTCTTTTCTCTCGTTCTCCCTCTCTCTTTTTTTTGTTTTACGTATGGCAAATCCTGACCTCAGGCCTCAGTGCGGGTTTTCAGGATATATACTCACAGGAGCACAGATGGTTCTCCATTAGCACAGGTGGATCTGTCAAAAAGACGGTGACACACTGATTGATCCACCTGTGCACCTGTCCAAAACACTTGTATTACTAGGAGGTCTAGACAAGTAACTTTGATAGACGATGACCTGAAGGAAATCTATACCTGGAAAAGAAACAAGCTGATTGTTTTATATATAAATATGGCTATATATATATATATATTACTATGTTGGGATCAGTCCTATAGTATATAATATTTAAATGTGTTACCGTAATTCTCCATTATAGTTTGTTTATCATGAACTTTAACAAGGCTCTCTGGTCAGTCTGCTTTAGATGTAATGGCTTACAGGATATAAAATTAGTGCAGCCTGTAGTTCAGTATAAACTATACTAATAGGTTTAAACTTTAAGGATACTATTGTATATCACTGATCCCTATTAATCTAAGATTGTGTTTATACAGGAGAATCTTCTGATATCTGTAGGTGCCAAAGAACCTTGTGAGGTCTCATTTAGGGCAATCTTTAATGCGGGGCAAAGGGGGCTGCTGCCCAGGGCCCAGTCATTCCTGGGCACCTGCCCCTTGAAGCAGGAACACATCAGGGTTACATAACGTGACCCTGCTGTGCTCCTCTGGTAAAATAGAAGTTGCTTGCACAGTGTGTAAGCACCACAGAGGAAGCTGCAGGTAATAGGGTGTCGGAGCAAGTATGAATGGAATGTGTGAATGATTATGTGAATGAGTATGTATGTATATATTTATGTATGCGTGTGTTTGCATGGATGTGGGCGTGTGTGTTTGCATGGGTGTATAAGTGTTTGGGGGGCAAAGATGGCACAGGCGGGTTGCTTGGGTGGCACAGACAAGCAGTGATTCATGCTTCAATTTAGGGTTTACATGCATGATTAATTTGTTCTATACCTTCGATGCTGGGTTGAACATGTCATTTTCAGTTGATTTATACCTGCAAAGCTGGGTTTGTGTGTTATTCAGTTGCTTTATACCCTCGATTCTGTCTGTTATTTATTTAAACAATACTTGCAAATACAGGGTTTGTACATCATATTCAGTTGATTTATACCTGCAATGCTATGTTTCCATGTGTTGTTTATTAATACCTGCTAATACAGGGTTTGTGTGTCTTATTCAGTTGATCTATACCTGCAATGCTGTGTTGTTTATTTGAGCTATACCTGAACTTGATGAAGGAGGAGGAAAGAGTTATGATACATTAAAGGAGGGCACAAAGGGACTCTGGGGGTAATGACGGAAGGAAGAGGTCACCATGGGGGTGCCTACACACCATAAGCTGGCCCTTATCACAACTTCCAATCCGTTTCAGGCCATTCACCGGCCCGACACCATTCATTTGCTAAGCAATTGCCATAGTATTGTGCTCCTCTCTTGCTCTGTGCGTGTGGTGCGAGGACGTCTCACGCGGAGTCATGCTAGTGTCAGAAGCAGGGAATTAACCATCCCGGGATTTGTAGAGGAGAGGGGGAAGGGCGAATACATATGGATATTCAAAGGCATTTGCAAGGGGACACACTGTAATAATTTAAAGAGACCACTCACCTACCGTATGCATTGAAGTGCATATGATGGTTGTACTGTCTCTTTAAGTTATTTTAATAATCTCTTAATCATTTCTCGTGCATAGATTTTAATATGTAACAGCTGCACCTTCTTCCTGATTTTCTAGTAAGATTAAAATCTTGCACTCCTACTATTTGTTGCAGTAATCAGGACAGATACAGTGCCCTAAATGTTAATAGAGGATTCCAAAACTTTGATATATTGATCAAAGATTTTTCGTAAAGCAGTTCATCTTCAAAAAAAAAAAGTACTTGTTTTGAGTATTTTCTTAAATCAAAAATCCAAGGTTTCATCCACAGCTACAGGGAGGAGACTTGCTCGGCTAAAAGATTTGGTTTAAAGTTAATAATGAAAATTCCCTGCCGCAGAGCCCCTGGGCATGGTAACAACTTAAGGGGACGTTCAAGCCGTAAAACATACAAAATTCGCTGTTCAACCCTTTGCAAAAAGAAATGTCAAGTGATGAGAACCTAGAGGCAACCACACCCCAATACCATTGTTTTACAGCACGTGATTGTTCCTATAAAACTTTACAAAGCGTTTTCTTCGAATCTAATGAGGTTCTCAAGAGGTTATCTACCATGAGCTATTTTATTGCATACTTTGTTCTGCCATATAAATGATCATGTCTTTACATTCTCCATGTTGTTCTGACAAAAAGCTGCCATCAATAAGCAATAAAGGAGCTTGTAAGTGAATACATTATCATTCTGCCTTAAAGGGGCTGTTACGCCTTAATTTTTTTATTTCAGGCACCCATTAAGGACACCATAATAGGTTCTCTGTCTTCCTGCAGTGTTTATTAAGAAGCAATGCTAGGTTTCTTACAATGGCTCGTTCATAACATGTGCAGGTACTTCTCTCCCTTTGTCGCTGGGTTTAGTAATAGCATGAAAGCCTGATAAACAGGCTTCAAGCACAAGGTGGGGGTACTTAGACACAAAGCTGTTCCTCTATTATGTCTAGGCTGAAGGAGAGCAGAGCCGGTTTGGTGATGACAAGGCAGTCCTGGCACCTTAAGGCCTGTTGCCACCTGATGGCATACTGTAAGTGCGCCCGTCAGCTAGCTATGCAGAGCCACAAGATACGTTGATAGAGTTGAGTTGGTGGTGCTGTCAACTTTTGCCCCATGTGCCAGATCCGGTCCTTGGGGGGGGGGGGTAAAAAGCACAATTAGACTATCTAGGTTTAGTATATCTGGCACTTACTTTAGGTACTCGGAACTATTTCATAAACTGCTTCTTACAAGTGCATTATTCTCTTTTCCGACCTGCAAAAAGTAGAAATTGAATACATAAATACATTTGGCAGCGGGATTTTAAAAATGACAGTTTGTATCTTTCAGTGTGCTTTGCCTATTCTCCTTTCTTTTTTTTCATTTTCCTATTTTCTACCTGCTGTTTTTGATGCCATGATTTAGATGGGTGGCTGGCATTATTCAGCGAAAACGTGCCAAATTGTGCATATTTATTGTATTTACTGATATTGATCTGACGTTTGACTTCTGAGCTCCTCTATCATCTGTGAGATTACTCTGAATAAACAACGTGGCTTCCCCTAGGCAGAATCATATGTTTTATGTATTAGAAGTACAAAGTATCTGGTTGAATGAGATATATATTTACATGGCGGATAACACAGATATACAATGCATAAATAACCTAGCGCTTTCAGTTACAAAAGAATAAAACATCTTTATTTTTAAACAAGGTTCCTAACTACAGAATGGCTTATCTCCATGTGTTAATTAGGACATTGGGGGTTATACATAAAGAGTACTTCTGGAGCAAGGTGTTAAAAGTTGTACAATCACCATAGAAACCAATAGAATGTTCTTACTGATCCCTTTTGGATTCATACAAGAACAGTAAATCGAGGGCTGGCACCATTCTGCCCGGACAGCAAGCCCAGCCAAGTGGCAGTGATAATTTGTCCAAAAACATACGGTATATGGTAAACAACATACCCATGTAAAATTCAAGCCTGTCCAAAACACATTTACAGAAAGGGAATGCATAAATAGAGGGCATAGTCAGGATGTATACGCTGCCTAAAGTACTTTTGAGATCATTGTGGTGATATATTGAATGGCAAGTAAAACACAAAAGCATCAGATAGTGGCCCCAAAACCATTAGATCTGAGCACTTCTGGAGGCAATTGTTCCCTTGCCCACTTGCCAGTCCCCTGTTATATATTTCTCCTTCTATATCTAGCTATACATTTCAGGCCATGTAACTATTCTTCCCATTTTATCATATGGATACCAATCACCCATAATGTGACTCCAGAAAAGCCCAACTGAAATGTCCCTGCCTTAGCACATAACATTCTAAACTACCGCCACAGGCTTTTTATTCTGCTTAGTTTCTACCTGATAAATAAATTAGCATATTTACCAAACTGTGAGAATGAAACTGAAACATGCATACAAATCTATGACTCAAAGCTAATACATAGTCTGCCTGGTCATAAAAATGGAGATATAATCATCAGTCCCACTGTATGCTTTTAATCTGCTAGTAGAATAATTGTACTAAATGTAAAAATGTACAGTTAAAAAGCCGCCAATGGGTGTTCTAGAAGTGGCTGTTTATTGTGTTTCCTTTCAATTTTAAGCATTAATCAGATAATCTCTCGGTGTACCCATTTGCAAAGATTATGTGCATTGATTACTTTTTTGAAATATTTCATTGATGAAAAAACACATTTTAAAATGTAAAACTATGAGCATTAAATCTCATCATTAAACCATTTCCATTATATTTTCTTTCCTTTTTTTATGATGGTGCTATGTAAAACAATAAATAATAATAATAATGATAATAATAATAATAATAGTAATGTTCCACCATACGAATATGCAGTAACCTAGAGACCAAGTTACGAGCTTCAAAGTAGCATGATTTTAACCCCTTAAGGTCAATGGGCGGTCCCTAAACCCATTGAAAACAATGCATTTTGAGCCCGTATATGTACGGGCTTTGTCATTAAGGGGTTAAAGTGTCATGGCTGTCTTTTTTTTTTTCTAGCTCTCCTACTAGATTGCACAGGTATGTGTCACTATATATAAAACAACGCAAAGGTGGAGTTTTTTAATGTATGTATTTATAGGTGTTTCATTTTCCTATATACTTTGACTACATGACAGAGACACTGTTAAAATTAATGTGTTTCTATGTGATACTGTCATACACAAGAGCCATTGTAAGATATCTACCACCAAAAACCCCTACAGCTGTGTTCCTACTTTAAATCAATTGTAATTTAAAGTAGTTTGGGTTATAACAAGTTTAACGGCTTTCTTTTGTTCTAGTGCTCTCATGTATGTGCTGCTGCCCTTCCGATCATGGAGGCATCCATTTTGTCTTGAAAAGCCACACCCTTTCCTCTCTTTTGTAGACACAACATTCTCAGGTTGATATTCTGGTTAGAGACCGTGTCAGGTTAACTAGACATGTACAAGAACATTCACACATATTCTAAAAATAACGGAAAGTGGAACCTTTTGATCTAAGTCATGAGCATCAAGACATTTACATTAAGTTTCAACATCGTCACATGCATAGTGTCAGCGTAATTGCTAGCGTTCCAATGAAGTAGAACACTTATTATATTTACTTATTAATATATTATAATCCCAAATATCTACTATGAAATTAAACAGCCTAGGGCAAACCGTCAATTAGAATGATACATGTAGATGAAAATGATAAGATGACCTCTACATGTATATAATTTCCATGGCTTAAATGTTCTTACGAGGATTCGTGTAATTAGAAAATCTAGACAGACAAGGATTTATTCACTAAAGTGAGCCTTTCAGCATTGGAACTACTAGGAGATGAATAATTGTCAAACGTATGCCACGCAGTTTGTAGAAGAACCGGTTCCAAATGCAAGCCTATACAAAGCACATTTCATTCACTTTTAACTGTTACCATTCCGCCGTTCCCACGTTAAAGGTGTCAGCTGTTTATAATAATTAGTAAAGTGGTCTGCAACACATCGATCAGTTATAGTGTATATCGTACTTTCAATCCTATAGCTAAGGAAAGGGAGAGGTAGAGTATTTTTAATTTAAAAAGTAAAGATACATTTTTATATTCTGTCTAGTGCAGTGCCAAGAAGATGCAAAAAAAATAAAAAAATATACAGGCACACATAAATCTATTGGTCATATAATTTAGATTTGCTAATTATATATGTATATATATATATATACACATATATATATATATATATATATACATATATATATATATATATATTATGTATATATATATATTATATATAGCCAAAAATCACTCAGGAGTTACCTACTTACAGGAATTAAAATATTGTCTGTTTTCCGGGCATTCATGATAAAACTCAGCTGATAGATTTCTTTATTGCTTCCGAATCTACGCTGCATGTCTGTCTAGTACCAGAAAAGGTTAGGGCAGAAGGGAATCAAGTAATATACTCAATGTATAACAAGAAAGAGAATCATCGAACACATATTGTAGATGTGAAATTCAGTATGAAAAAAAATAGTGAAATCCAGGTTAGATTGCAAATCTTGAATTTCTCTTTAGCCCTGGGCTCCCTTAATATTTATAACATGAACATATCCATTACTTGCAGAGCCTGTCAGGCTGACTTTGAAATGACATTACTGAAGTGAAGAGAAAAGTGGGCACGGCTTGGAAATTATTAGAGTGTAATGTTAATAATTTAGCAATCGCATGCACGCAGACCCTCGGAGCCCTGACGTCTCTTAAGCAGTCATCTCTCAGAGGAGAAATACAGTGATCAAACCAAAAGCGCAGAGACATTGATGGATCACTAAAAAGATTGGAACTTGAATTCTTGATAAACTTACATATATATTTATGCCACAGACAAGAAAATGCAACAAATACAGACTCTGCTGTGGCACCAACGAAATGGATAGACAGATCAAAGTAATAAGATCAAAAGGTAGCCAAAAAAAAGAAAATATTAGCAATAGATTTGGTCCTTTTAAATTATACACAAATAAATATATTCATTATCTACCTGGGTATTACTTAAGGGGCCCATTTCTAGCAGAAAAACTTTTTTGTAATTTTCATTACAAACAATACATATGCTCAATTTTAAAAAAAAGCATCAACGTAGTATAACATTATAATTATTGTATGTGTTTTGTATGTCTGTATCCTGCCGCCTGTTAGCTACTCCGATGCTGATGGGTATTTCAGTTGTCGTTAAAAAATATGCAGTTTTCACACATATATGACATTTCGTGTACCTATGGAGATGTCTTTAATATAAAGGCCAATAAAGCACATTTTTGTTTTTGCGGTTCACTTTATAGTGGACATTGATCCAACGAACATTAAATCCACTTATATGTTAACATTTTATTGTTGCATATTTTGAGCTATTTTGAGAATTGCAATCAGCGCCAGATTGAGGATAACAACCCAGGTCCCCAGATACTGAATATTGTATATTAGCACGCCTGAAAAGCCTAGGTGGAAACAGGTCTCCTAAAAAGTTCCTGTTTTTTTTCTGATGATAGAGGAGCTAGGTAGCCCTTATGTATTGAACCAAGAAGTTTCAGGGAGTGAAGGGGCCATATTTCGTTCAAGAGCGCACCTCCTCCACACCAACAAAAAAAAGAAGGGCACCCAGCATCCACGTGACCTTACTGGCATATTTTGGAACCTTGTTTCACATTTTCCTTTTTGTGAACCTGGAGGCTTCAAAACTAACTAAAAAGACCCAAATGTCTTTTTTTCCGCATTTACTCAAGTTACCTCTGCCCATGACTCTTATAGAGAGCGTGATGATTGTTACTTTGCCTAACAATATACTGGATGCTTTTCTTTTTGAGTTGTAAAGAGATTGAGATAAGTACATCATCATTATTTTTATAGTATGTTTAAAAAGGAATGTTAAGTATATGACATTCAATTTCTGCCAACTGAATCATGCTTAGGGGTATGTATATAACCATCTTCCCTGATTATTAGTTAGTCAAATTAACACCACCTGTCTGAGGGCATTAAAAAATACCGTAATATGTCTAACAGAGCTTCACAAGAGCTTTCTACAACTTCATTATTTTCAGAGACGTTCTTGAAAAGGGGTCTTCTTTTGCATTGTGTTGCAGTTCGTTGTTTGTTTACTATATTAGTTTCTTTGTAGGTCTGTCCGTGAACAAACCATTGAGAAAAGTTGTGCAAAACGTTGTACGTATTAACCATTTTGGTCTGGTTTACGGTAGGAACATACTCAAACCTATGCAAAAACCATCAACATCTGTCTTCACGAGGGGCTTGGCTTAGCCACTTTTTTGATGTTGGAATAAAATTACTCTGAGGGCAATGAGTGTTGCATTGTTAACCCCTAAATGACAGAGGTTTGTACTTAAATCCATTAATGACAGGTGCTTAAAATTGGGAAACTTTACCCCAGAGTCTACTGCAAGGTAAAAGACTATTTGGAAATAGTGGGGTAATCAAAGATTTATAACTTTAAGATATAATTTAAAAGAATATTTGGAGTTGATATCTCATCTTGACACTTAAAATGTATATTAAAACAGATTCACGTTGGAAGGCAGTTAGTGTGTGACACTCTGGTTGGATGAGCTTAATTTGTTGAAGATTTTGGCTTGTGTTTCCCTGGTTTCTGTCTGTTAAGCTTCTTAAGAAGCACCTTGAGTATTACCATATGGGCTCAAAAATCATCACTATGGGGGTCTACTTAACAAAGGGGTATGACAATCTGAAATGAATGCATTTTGCAATATTCATTATATTTCCTTAGTGAAAACATCTTAAAGTTCAAATAGAATATTTGCCTTTAATGTTTTGTGACAGCTAATTCCCTCTTCTTCAATAAAATAAGAGCAAAAAAGGATATGAAACACAAGTTTTTCTATACATAGTAACACTAATTTTGTTTAAAAAATAATTCTATCAAATTCAACGTTATCCCTGCTGTTGATCTCAAAGTAGACAAAAACTCCACAATAAAGTGAATCCCAATTGTGCATCAAAAAGGGGGTCTATTCCTGACTTCAAAACGGTAATCTGATTTCTCACTGGATAAACAAATTTGTTTTGTATAAAAAATCATGGGTATTGTAGATTCGGAAACAAAATTTATTGTCTGAAGCCCACTTTTACTATTTGTCTTACTTTCTTACACTCTCTCTCTCACTCTCTCATTTTCGTTTATTCTCTCTCTCTCTCATGCTCTCTGAGTGTCTCCTACCTTCTCTGCCGACCACGTCTGCTTCCGTGCAGCTCCGCTTCTGTGTCTCACATCTTCTTGGTCTCCTTTCTCCACTCTTCAATGTTTTAACTTCTTTCTTCGTCCGCATGTCTGCAGACATAACCTACTGGCAAACCTTCGCCAAAATGGTGGAGCTTCCGGTGACCTCTGATCCTCCAATAGGGGGAGAGGACATGACCAGAAGCTTTGCCTTTTTGGAGTAAGTTCACATAAGGTTAAACTGGAGCAAAATGGCAGAGCTCCGGTGACCTCCTCTACCCCAAACCCTCTAATTGTGGCTCCTCTATTTTGGCAGCTGAAGAAAGAAGACAGAAAAAGAAGAGAGAGATGAACAAGGATACGAAGAATAAGAAGATGCAAGACACGGAAGCTGAAGTGGTCAGCAGAGAAGGTGGCCAAGACATTTAGAAAGTGTAAGAGAGTGAAGCCTGCAGATTTCGGAAGAAAATTCTGAGCTTTATGCTTTGTTTTATTCTGTTTGGTGGGGGAGTGTCCGGCCTTGATTTTGGTGATTTGTATGAATTTTCTTAAATTTGCAATTCGTACTTACCCGAATGCACAAGTCTAACAACTAATCATGTCAACAAATTAACATTTATAAGCCTTTTGCCACCAGCACATTTTAAAGGCATCACTTGAAGTATTTAGGTAGTGAATTGCATATCTTTATTGTTCTTGCTGTTTGTCAATTGCCTTTTTATACAGTATAGGGCAATTTCTTACTGGTTATTGCAACCATGGTCATTGCACATCGAAATCCTTCATTTAATAATGTCCTTAAATTAAGTTAGCAAGCTTTGTTTCCAAAAGGAATACCTTTACATGTGTCAGTGTTGAATTTCATCTTTCACCTGGCTTCCCAGTCTCCCTTTTTGTCCAAATGTTCTTTTGTTCATTTCTTTGATTGTACATTTTAAAAGCTATTTCTTTGGCTTTGTCCATCCATGGCATTCTCTGCTAGCCCTCTGGCTTTGCCTCTTGCCTACAGCCACTGTTCCCTCTAAGCTGTGCGCTTGTGCGCGCGCACAGAACTTTTTGAGGGAGCGCACACGACCTAACATCGTGCGCACAGTACCTAACGGGGAGCTGGGGGGGGCGGGCAGTCCGTCCAGGGTGTTCCTGGCACTCCTCCAGAGACGGACATTAATGTCCGCCGCTGGAGGAGCAAGCTCGGTTGGGGAGATAAAAAATCTCACCCCAACCGGCTTAAAATCAATCAAGGGAGCGGGAGGTCTGTTAATACAGACCTCCGATCCTGCTCCCTTGCTATGCGCGCGGCAACTGATGCTGTGCGTCGGGATTTGATGTCAGATCCCGGCACACAGCACTGAAGCCACGCCCACCTTCTTTACTGCACCGGAAGGACAGGACAGAAGAAGAAGAGGAAAAAGAACAGAGGAAAGGTAGGAAAACATTATGTATATGTATATATATGTATATGTATTTATATATATGTGTGTATGTGTATATATATATATGTGTGTATATATATGTATATGTGTTTGTATATGTGTGTGTATATATATATGTATCTATATGTGTGTATATATGTATGTATATGTGTGTATATATATATGTATGTATATGTGTGTGTGTATATAAATATGTATGTATATGTGTGTATATATATGTATGTATATGTTGTGTGTATTTTAATGGTATATATGTATCTATTGTGATGTGTATAATAATATATATTTATGCTATATATACTAATATGTATGTATATGTGTGATAATATATATTAATAATGTATATGTGTGTGTATATATATATGAATGTATATCGGTGTGTATATATATATGAATGTTTCGGTGTGTGTGTATATAGTTATAATACTATGATATATGCTCCGTGTGCTATATATGTGTTGTATGGTGTATATATAGTGTTGATATGTGTGTAGTATGTATTATAATATGTGTGTGTGTTTTATATGTATGCTTATATATGTATGTCTGGTGTGTGTTGTATACTATGAACTGTGTATGTGTATATATATGTGTGTGTATGTGTATATATATATGAATGTATATGTGTGTGTATATATATATGAATGTATGTGTGTGTGTGTATATATATGTGTGTGTATGTGTGTATATATATATATGTGTGTTTATATGTGTATATATATATATATGTGTATATATATGTGTGTGTGTATATGTGTGTATATATATGTATGTCTATGTGTGTATATATATATATGAATGTA
>VKOC01014757.1:0-12189 GCA_009364415.1 Spea multiplicata
AGGCTCAGCTCAGTTGCTTAATTAAATAAAACACCAACACACAAGATTGGGTTTGAAAAGGCCACAGCCGTTTTATTTAACAGTCATTGTCCTGTAAAACCTGAAATAATAAACATAGATGCGTTACCAGAGACAATGACGTAACCAAAACCAACCTAGCTTGCCAAGTTATCCAGGTACCATACCACACACCAATTTTGGGAGGGGACCAGGATGCCCCAACCCGGACCTGAGGTTCCAAGCACCACTCCTTGCAAGGAACCTCCCACCGGTTATGACCACCAAGGATCATACCACCACATTAACCCCTTGGATACCTGGCAAGCTACCGCCCACGACTGTGACTATTGCAGCAACACCATACCACACACCAATTTGGGAGGGGACATACCAGGATGCCCCAACCCGGACCTGAGGTTCCAAGCACCACTCCTTGCAAGGAACCTCCCACCGGTTATGACCACCAATGATCATACCACCACATTAACCCCTTGGATACCTGGCAAGCTACTGCCCACGACTGGGACTAATGCAGCAACACCACGCCACAAACTCAACCACATAAGGGGAGGGAGGGTGGGACAAACAACACCAGGTAAGGTTAAACAAAATGGATCCTTACCCCTGTGATCACCAAACTTAAATATCCTCCTACCAAAACTCCTCCCCTAAAATCCACAATTCCTTCCTTAGCCTAGCCCTGCTCAGCACTCTGTCAGGGCCCACTCTAGTCCATTCTGGCCCCCGTAGGCTTCATTCTCTTGTTTTTCATGTCTTACTTTTTCTCTCTCTACCTCTTTAATTTGTCTGCCAATTCTATTTCTTTATTCCTTCCTTTAATTTATTTCTTCGTATAGCTGTCGGTCAAATATCTCTTATTCTCCTTCTTACCCCTTTTTAAGATTATATCTAATTGTGCTGCCATTTCCTTCCTATTTATCTTTTCAATCATCTCTCTCTTTGGTTTTCCTTTTCTTCTTGCCTCTTTCTTTTTTCTTAATTGCTCTCTCTCAATCCATTTTACTTTCTCTCTTTTCTTATCTTCCTGTCATGCTTCATTGATTCTGCTTGTCATAGTTATACCTGCTACAAATTCCAATACCCCTTATAGCCCCAATATCTCACTCTGGGGTATTAGAGGTATCTATTAACTCTGGGGTAAGAGAACTGTAATCACCGGTGTATATCTGCTTACCTGCTTTCATAAACAGCTCCAATTGGATTTTCTCATAGACTTAACGCTATGAACTTTCATGTTCGTTATCTTATGCTTTGCTTTATGAATTGTCTGCAACAAAAGATATAATTTACCTGCCTTGGATTAACTCATCGGTTTCTGGACTACTTTGTGCCTTTTTTTAATTTTGTACTTGGTTCTCATTGTGAATAAAGACCAGCAATTAACCGTTAACCCACGAGCTGAGACTCTTTCCTGACCCGGTAAGGTTCAGAGTTGATGTTCCAATAAGACTTCTTATAAAGATACACAGGCTTCTGTTGTTGAGGAACTTGAGTCTGGTAATCTTAATTCCAATGGAACCAGGTTCTTTAGTCAGGTAAATGCAGGTTATCAAGAGCCAGATTACGCAGCCAGACTGTAAGGTCATCACAGTCTTAATGTAAAGGCACCTAACAAACAGGGGAAAGTCCAGATATAGGCCTGGTCATTAGGTCAGGTGTGGTAATGGCATAGGCTTCAGGTGAAGGAGGCATAGATATAGCATAACCAAACACAGCTGAACATAAGTACACAGAACATGGATTATATACATAGCCAGACAAGACATTTACCAGGTGGAGTGACCCCTGGTGGTCGAAATAGGTAAACCAGAAGAAAAGGTAAAACTTGAAGGATCCTGCCGTCAGGATAGAATCCTGACACTTCCTCTTTTTCTCCTTGTTCTTTGTAATTTTCTCGTACTATATCTTTCTGTCTATATATTTGTCTAGCAATTATTTATTGTTTTCCATTTTTCTTTGTCTTTATGATTGTGTTTATATTTGACAATTATTTATTTTTCTTTCTACCTTCTCTCTTATTTTTTCTTAAATTTCCATTCTCTTTTTTCTTTCTGTTTGTCTTTACTTTGCCCTTTTTTGTTCTGTCGTTTGTTTCTTTTACATTATCTTTGTTCTCTACCTTTTTGTATCTTTAATCTGTTTGTTCCTTTCTTGTCTAATCTGTTGTTTCCAGTCTTTTTCTGTTGCTTACCGTTTACTTTTTTTTCTTTCTCTTATCTGACCCTTACCTCTTTATTTTGTCGTTCAGTTTCTTCTGGATTTCTTTTTTCTTATACGTTCTATTTATCTTTCTCTGTTTCTGTCAAATCTTTCCTTAATATTTCTGTCTGTATTTCCTTTCCTTCTTTTCCCTTTCTCTAATATGGCTAGCAATTCCTTCCTTCTTGTTTTCTTTTCATTCATTCAGCAATTCCTTCCTTCTTGTTTTCTTTTCATTCATTTTTTTGTATTTTTTTCTATGCTATTTCTTCATTTACTTTTCTGCCCTCCCTCCAGTTCTTTTCTCTTTTTATTTTGTTCTTCTCTGTCTTTTTTTTCTCTCTGTTTTCATTTCTGTCTCTTTTCTTGTTGGGATTCTGTACCAACATTTTTCATAATTTCTGTCTCTTCATCTTTATTCTTTTTCTGTTTCTATTTGTCTCTACCTTTATCTCGTCATCTGCCAATTCTGCCTCTCTTAAATTCTCTTCTTCCTTTTTGTTAATTTGTCTTTCTATTTAGCTGTCTTTGTCAATTCTTTCCCCCTTTCATCTCTTGTCATTTTCCCTTTTTTCCTTTTTTATTTTCTTTTTTCTCTTTCATTTCTTTCTCCCTTATTTGTTCTTGTCCTATGTCTGTCCCTACTTCTGGCTTTACTAGGAGTGCCAGTCCGTATTGTCTTTGTTCTTTGTTTTTCTACCTCCTATTTATGGTTGTAGCTGTCTCTAATTTCCTTTCTATTTTCCTGTTTTATTTTAGTTTTTTCTCTCCTCTTTTTTTCCCTCTTTACTTTCTTCTTTCAATCTTTTCTGCATTTCTTTCCTTGTTGTCCTCTGCTTTTCTCTCTTTTGTTCATCTTTTTTCCTGTCTTTTTTCTTGTCTGTCCATCTTTCTTTCTTTCTTTCTTTCTATTTCACTTTGCTCTTTAGATTTTTTGTGTGTCAAGTATTTCTTCTATTTCCGATATGTTTGTCCCTTCTTTCATTCCTTCTATTCTTTGTTCTTTCTTCAATTATTTTCATTGTTCTTCTTTCATTCTTAACTGTTTTCTCCTTTTCTATCCTTGTTTTCTTTCTTTCACCTATAGCCTCTCAAAGTCTATCCTTTTTTCTGATTGGGTTATGTATATATGGTTTCTCTGCTACAGCATTTTAATCAGGTTGAGGTCTGGACTTTGGGCTATTGCAGCACATTATTATGTTTTTCAGCCATTCTGTTGTAGATTAGCTGGTGTGCTTGAGATCATTGTCCTGGTGCATGAATGATGGACTTTAAATTGTTTGGAAATGGTCTTATAACCCTTCCCAGATTATTGGGCAGCAAGAATTGCTTATCTAAGATCATTGCTGATGCCTTTCCTCCTTGGCATTGTGTTAACATGCTCCTGAATGCTCCAGACCAGCAAACTGCTGGTAACACTGGATAATGATCAATGAATAATTTAGTAGCAGCACCAGTCTGCTACTTAGCATCTTAATTTCTATGGGAGAGGTAAGGGTGTACTTAGTTCACACATGGCCTCTCCTGAATCTAAGACAAAACCAACAAATGATTAAGGTTTGAGTCTTTACAGCAGGAAAAATTGGCACTTGATGGGTCAAATGGGGCTGATCTATGAGCAGGTTCTGGGTTTCTATGTATAGGTCAATGTGTTGGGGTAAAAGATATTTTATTGAACTATACATTTTACAGTACTAGTTCACGAATTGAACTATACATTATGCAGGGCAACTCGATTAAAGTTTACACAGCTTACAATCTTTTGGGAGGATGAGGGGAAAATGAGACAGAAAGAGAGGATCCTTTTTGGCTGAGGATGATGGGATTATAGGGAGGGCATATAGAGAAGTCAGTGGCCAGATATCTCAAAGGTGATGAGAAGAGATGACTGTTTTCAGGATGCTGGTTGAGGATATTAGAAGAATATATGGTAAGCTCCTCTGAACAGGTGGGAACAATAAGTAGGGGGGAGTCTGACAGAATAGGGCAGGGGATTCCAGAGAATAGGAGCAGGGTGGGTAACATCCTTTTTTTTTATTATTCCTTATGTGGCTGTTCCTCTATATCTGTATCTACCTTTGTCTGCAATTTGCCTTACATTCTTTCTTCTCTATTATCCCTTCTGTTTCGCTTTGTTCAGCTCACTTATTTTTGTGCTTTTCTCGCTCTCTCTCCCACTCTGTCTCTCCCACTCTCTTCTCCTGACTCTCTCTCCCATGGCTGTCTCTTCTCACTCTCTCCTCTCCCATCTGTCTTATCCCACTCTGTCTCTCCACTCTCGTCGTCTCTCCCAATCTGTTCTCCCATCTCTCTCTCCCATCTCTCTCTCCCACTCTGTCTCTCCCACTCTGTCTCTCCCACTCTCTCTCTCTCTCCCACTCTGTCTCTCCCACTCTCTCTCTCCCACTCTGTCTCTCTCACTCTCTCATCTGCCCCATCGTCCTCTGTTGCTGTTGCTGAGAGGAGATTAGACAGTGAATTTTCTGAGATGAGGAAGGATGGAGAAAAAAGCTCAGCAAAACCAAATGTGCTTTTAGCTTGTGGAGCCTATCGGGGGAAACATTAAAACACAGACAGACACGCAACTTTTATTCCATTTATAATCACACTTAAAATATGTGTGTATTTGAAATATAAGGGCTATTTCCCAAAGTAAGTATCTTAGAAGACGGTTGCACAAAGGCATTTCAATCTGTTATCATGGACAGACAACCTGTAGGACATAATTCCCGTTGTCAGGACTCTCTCTGCAAACGTGGGACTGTTAACAGCAAGTGCATATGTTAGTTTTCTATTCTTTCTTTTTCTGTCTATATATCTCTGTATGTTCCGCTCAGCAGTCTTGCTTTTATTTTTATTTCCTTCTCCCTTTGTCTTATTGTCTTACTATCTGTCTCTAGTTCTGTGTCTAATCTGAATCTTTTCTGTCTTGTTTTTTCCGATTTCTTTCTCTCCAGTTGTCTTTTTGTTCCCTTTTCTTTCTGAATATCTATCTCTCTTACCTTCCTTTGCTGTTGTTTCCTCCCCTTTGGTTAGAAGAAGTGTCATTGTGTATAGATCAACCTGAGTAACGGGGACTATATTTACTTTACAGCTTTTGAAGACAATTAATGATTAAATGTACAGTTCTGGAATGCAATGTAATTTTTTGTATTTTTTTTTTTATGAGCACTTGACATGGATATATACTGGGCTGTGCTGACCTTGGAATTTGGTGACGTGCCTGCGGTAAGTACATTGTGGGACAGTCTGATGTGGGGTGGCCTTACATGCACATTTTGGCTACTGATGTTCTGTACATTTATATGAAGCACCAGCAAAGATCACTCATATGTTTAATTCTCCTTTAGTTCTTGTGTAGGTAGAACGTAATTCCTGTCCCTAACGCTATCAGCGTAGGACAAGTGGTCACCCTAGATGTACCCCCTTTACCATGCTCAGGGCAAGAGATGAGACAATGAGGTCTGCTTTGCAAATGAATGTGAATTAGCCTCTCTCCTTACAACTAAATGCTGTGCAGGAGATTCATTTGGCCGAACACCTCTCCCTGCCCATGACATACTCGTCTCCAGCACTGGCTCAGAGAACACCGTGACAGGGATCTGTTCAGATGCCCGTGTACATGCACTGAAATCATTCCCCACTGATTTCCATGTGAGTGCTTTCTTGCCAGTGATTGGCTTATTCATGCAGCAGTTTGTGTGGCAGGGGAACAACTTCTAGGTCAGGTTTCTTTCTTTATTTTGAAACAATACATGTTAAGGAACTTGCAGAATCTAAAAAAATGGCACCCAGACTCAAAGCTAGGGCTATTTCCACACCCCATTTCCATGCCCCTTTACATAAGGGAAAAAAGTATAAAAACATCTTTGCAGGAGGGGCATGTATAAATACTAGCAGAAAATTGGTCGAAAAATTTCGCTCTTATGCCTCCTACAGGGGTGATGAAATTACATGCCTGG
The DNA here is from genome assembly GCA_009364415.1 of Spea multiplicata. NCBI lineage: Eukaryota > Metazoa > Chordata > Amphibia > Anura > Pelobatidae > Spea > Spea multiplicata. Next base: position 6,183 of record VKOC01014757.1, read on the forward strand.
TATGTTAGGTCTCTTTGAGACTGCATGCCAGTTTTAGTGGTTGCCCTTCTCCTACAAGCTGAAGAATAACTCTGTAATGCTTCTTGCCAATGTAGAGATCTCACTTCTAATGGCTGCTCATCTCCTGCTTCTTCCTGCAGTATGTGTTGATCCCATCAAGCAGAGAAAAATCCTGCCATGGACCAGACAGTTTCCACTAACCTGCTGCCTGCTCCCTCCGTCAACTACAAGGAGCAACCACCCTTTGTGTCCTGAGGGATTGCATTTCTCACCGAGCAACATAAATTTGTCATGCATGCAGATGCCAGAACCTGCTGGACACAGAATTAAGTCAAGTTGGGGAAAAGCTGGTTAGAAAGCCTCTAAAGTTCATGGATTGTCTGTGTGTCCTCTTCGGGTGCAGTCCTGATCCTTCCGTTCCGTCTGAGGTCTGGAACATCTGACTTATGGCTTTTCCTCAATTCTCAGACTTCTGTTGTTGTGCATATTGGTAGCTGGTCAACTTTTTAATCTCAAACCCTTCAACGTTATCTGGAGGTGGCCCTGTCGTGCTAGTATAGGACAGATGGGTTGGATTTAACTCTCTGTGCACCAGACTGAAACACTACACTTTAAATACCCATGTTGTATACTGGTTCCTGTGTATTATATGCCTTCTCTGTTATTATCTGTTTGTTGCTTTTTGGATTCTGTTACTGTGGCATTCTGGAGATTAACAGATATACATAGTTAGGAGGTATATGTAAAATAAGGGAAGAAAAGTCTCTCAAGGTAAAAAAGGATAAGCAGCCCCAAAAAACCCAAAAAATATGGTTCCTCTACACATAGAAAAACAGATCAAATAGGACACAGGCGGGAGCGCTACAGGTAAGAAGTAAAATGCATATCTATATATATGTATGCAACTGGCAAGCACTATACATAAAAGCTCCCACCTGTATCCTATAGCGGGGAGTTATGTTTTTTTGGCAAGTGTGCTAAGTCCTTGCATGTAGTTAACACACAATGTCGCCCTGCTAATCAGATGATTGCTAATGTTACAATAGACATGGAAGGCCACCAGTGACAAGCTTTTATAACATTTCTGGGATTATTTCTCAGTGCCCCCCCCACTTGCCAGACTTGCCCCCTGTGCTCCAGACGTCTGCGTGATGCGTGTAGACAACCTACGCTTTTGCTCGGCACTTCTGCTGTGGCTTCTATGACCTTCCGGCGCTCTGTCATAGAAGCCCCGGCGGAAGTGCCGGGTAGCTGCAGAGGTTGTCTGCTTACATTTTCTCTGAAAGAACTTATTTTCAAGCAAATGCGCTACTTAGGTTATTAAGTATTTGTGTATTTAATTACCTTGCACAGCCAATGTATTTAGAAAATTAAATAAAACACATATCCCCGGTGGATTAATATTAAAGCCCTTTTGTAGCAGTAATTTGTGCAAAACAATGAGAATTTCCTCTATAATTTTATATTTATTGATTTATATAATGCTCAGTTGTTTCTGTTTTTTGTCCACAGGGTGACAGCATATTCCACATAAAGCCTGCAGTGCCGACTTTCTGCAAGCAGGTGGCGCACATTTTTTTATCTATACCTTGAATACAAAGTTTGCATGTCATTTTCAGTTAATCTATACATCCAATGCTGTGCTTCCTTGTGTTATTTACTTACTGTATACCTGCAAATATATGGTGAAGGAAAAGAGACGTGTATCACAGTGATCGAGGGGACCAAAGGACCAAAGGGTGATTGCACTGGTAGCCTGACCCCTTGCACCCCACCAGAGCTGCAGGAACTGACTGTACATGACTATGTGACTGTTTATGTATGCGAGTGTGTGTCACTAAGGAAACTCATTTATAAATCAATCACAGTCAATGCCGGTGTCAGGGTAGTGGGAAAATGGTCTGGTAGGAGTCTCAGTGCAGGAACATGTTCGTGATAAGTACCCTGCATTTGGCAGAAAGGTGGAGGTGCATGTGGATGCAGGTGGCTCTCTGCTGCAGCCTTAGGCTTCTTCCTTGACCGCAGCAGAAACTGGCAGATGGCAGCAGAGACGGGCAAATGATAGTGGAGACTGGCAAACAGCAGAGCAGCAAATGGCAGGGGAGTCTGGGGAGACTAGGAGATGGCAGCAGAGACTGGGGGGGGGGGATAATACACAATGCAGTGGTTAAAATAATTAACACTTGCCTCTCTGGCAAACTACTTTGGAATGAATTTATTATGCATACTCTTACCCAAAGCAAGAACAAAAAAAAAACTGCACAGGCTTCTGATGAAACTATACAATTTACAGGGCTGGACCTCTAATTAAAATATACATCATACAGGGCTGGCTCATGAATTGAATTATACATTTATTGTGAGGTCAGAGGTGTAAATTTAACTGAAGGAGGTTTTACATCACTGACAAAGTGGTAGATAAATAGAACAGCCTCCCAGCATAAGTGGCAGAGGATAAAGCAGTGAGGGAACGTAAACATGCATGCGGCTCCTGTATCCTGTTTCATAATTTAAGCGGTTCTGGTGCCGCCGGTACTTATCCTGCAGCCCCTACATGCGGCCATAGCTTTTAATAATATTTGACATTCATTTTATTAGTAAAGCTGCTATGGCATTGTCATTTGTTATCCTATAGCGCCCCATGTGGAATACTCTGCGATTGCACCCCGTTTTTAAAGCGCTGCTGCACAGGGTGTAGATTTGGTGCAATCTGTGTCTAGGAGGGCTTTTATGACATTTAATGAGCAGCAATGTCCTGTTTATTTAGCTGTTATATTATTACCTCACAGACCCGATGAGCAAAAGAAAATGAATAAATCACATAAATCCCTCGTCCATGTGGAACGTCACACTCCATCTTGGAACACCCAGTTGGGGTCGGCTATCTTGGACCACCCAGTTGCTGTCTGCCATCTTGAAACGCCCAGTCGCCGTCGGCAATCTTGGAACACCTAGTCGCCGTTGGCCATCTTGGAACACCCAGTCGCCGTCGGCCAACTTGGAACACCCAGTCGCCGTTGGCCAACTTGGAACACCCAGTCGCCGTCGGCCATCTTTGAACACCCTATTTGGAAAACCTAGTTGCCGTCTTTTGACACCTATAGGTTATTGATAGGGTTAATTAGGTTATTAAGTGTTTGTGTATTTTATTACCTCGTACATACCATGTGTTGAGGAAATTAAATAAAACACATATGCCCTGGTGGATTAGTAATAAAGCCCTTTTGCAGCAATAATTTGTGCAAAAACAATAAGGATTTCTATTTACTGATTTTCCACCAGCATGTGGCACCTATTTTTTGATCTATACCTTCATGCAATTTTCAGTTTATCTGTACCTGCAATGCTATGTTCTTATCATATTTATTTACTTTATACCTGCAAATAAATGGTGGAGGCAAAGAGAGGTTTTCCTCCACCATGTATGTCGTGTGGACATACTCTGATTGCACCCCGTTTTTAACCCCTTAACGACAATCCCCGTACATGTACGGGGTTGCCGAGCAACGAGTTAACGACAATGCCCGTACATGTACGGGCTGCCGTTAAATAGCTGCATTGCCGCGATCGCGGCGTTTTCGCCGCGATCGGCGGCTTTGCAGCATCCACGGAAGCCTCACAAGTGAGGCTGACCGTGGATCCGGGGAGGGCAGCCCTTGGCAGCCCTCCCCGGAAGAAAAATGGCCGCCGCCGCACCGATCATCAAAGATCGCGGCGGCGCCCGGCTAAAACTGCTTAGGAAGCGATCGAAATCGCTTCCTAAGCATCCACTATGTTGCTGACATGCCTCAGTATCGAGGCACATCAGCAACACTACCCCCCTACCCAGATCACCTTGTGATTGCTCCGAGGAGCAACCACAAGTGCCATCCTGTGAATGACGTTGCCGTCATTCACAGGATGGCATTAACAATAGATCTGAGTTCAGAGGGTCTATCCAGACCCTCTTGAGAACTCTCGAGCTCCTCCTGCAGGTTGAATGCAGGTACTGCATCCAACCATGCAAGGTCAATGGAGCACAGCTCACTAATGAGAGTAGTTAAAAAAAAAAAATTGGTCAAAAATGTTTAAAAAAAATTAAAAAAATATGGTAACATGTAAAAATCCCCACTGTCACCAAAAAAAAAGTTTTTAATAAGCAAGTCCTAAAATTCTTTATCTTTAAAAAAATTCCAGCATGGAAAGAGTTAAAATATTGGCATTACAAATGCCCATAGGGTGTCTAGTATTAAAAAATATATGATTTGATGGGGTAAATTGAATTGGCCGGCTTCAAAGATGTCCCAAATATATCCCAAAAATGGGACATGGGGCAGATGTCTAAATGGCAAAAAAATACACACCTCACAAAGGCGGCATTTTACCTCCCAAATAACCCTACAAACCCATGCATGGGGGGTATCAATGCGCTCAGGAGATGTTACTGAACACATATTGGGGTGTTGTGTGACATGGACATACACCAGGAGCGATAAATTTATACCTGAAGTACAACATGTGTGAAAAAAATACAAAAAAAATGTACTACCATAAAGTTTCACAAAGGGTGGTGGTAAAATTAGTGCATGGAAAGGGTTAAAATTCCAGCATTTCAAATACCTTGGGGTGTCTAGTTTTTAAAAATATATGATTTGATGGGGTAAATTACGTTGGCCGGCTTCAAAGATACCCGAAATGGCACATGGGGTGCAGAATTACCAGATTTGGAAAAAAAGGTTTTGAAATGGCAAAACGCTACCTGTACTTATTGCCCCATAACGTGCAGAAAAAAGCAAAAAAACATAAAAACATTGGGTATTTCTAAACTCAGGACAAATAGTAGAATCTATTTAGCAGGTTTTTTCATTAGTTTTTGCAGATGAGTAAAAGTTTTCTGTTTAAAAAGTGAGAGAAAGTATTTTTTTAACAAAAAATCCCCATTTTTTATCATTTTTTTTATAGTAAATTAGATGATATGATAAAATGAATGGTATCTAAAGAAAGCCCTGTTTGTCCTGAAAAAAACAATATATAATATGTGTGGGAGCACGAAATGAGAAAGAAGAAAATCACAGCTAAACAGTAACACTGAAAAACGTTAAAAAAGCCATTGTCCCACAATATACTACGAGTAAAAACCCCTATTGTCCTTAAGGGGTTAAAGCACTGCTGTACAGGGTGTAGATTTAATGAGCAGCAATGTCTGCCATATGTTTATTTAGCTGTTATATTATGGTATATTATTATTACCTCACAGACCCAACGAGTGAAAGAAAATGAGTAAACCACATATATCATCTTGGAACACTCAGCTATGATCCGCCACGTCAAAACAACCTGATCCCGTCGGCCATCTTGAAACACCTAGTTGCGATCCGCCATATAAAAACACCTTGATGCGGTCTGCCATCTACCTTTATCCAGACCGTGACGTACCGGGTCCTGTGTGTGCGGGACTGCAAAGGGATGGCTGCTTCTGACTGCTTGGAAAACTGAGCAATCGTGTGGCAGCCAATCCCCCTCTGTGACGTAATTGCTTTTAAAGTGAATCACATGCACGGAACTGAGAAAATTTAAAGATATAGCAAATTTAATTAAAAAAAAAACAGCAAAAGGGTTAAAGACAGACATTTACTTGTTAGTACATAAACTAGTCACCGTGCTTTGAAATGGGGAGATGCTGGGAGTTAAGTGGAAGTGGGTCACCTTGGGACTTTGTTTACTGGTGAATTTAGTTTGCAAACGTATCTCAACCCAGACTCTGTAAAGTGCATCCTTTATAGAGTATGACCACAGGATGGCAGCACAAAACGTCTGTTAATTAAGTGTCTATAATACCAATAAGTACCACAAGATGGCGACACAGAATCAATCTGGAGGAATTGTATGTAATGTGAAACTTCACCACAAGGTGGCAGCATAGAAAATAATTAGGGTTAGGGCTTAGAGGGTTAGGTTTGAGAGTTAGGTTTAGGGGTTAGGGTTAGAGGGTTAGGGTTAGGGTTAGGGTTAGAGAGTTAGGTTTAGG
>VKOC01014758.1:0-11603 GCA_009364415.1 Spea multiplicata
TTTTTTTTTTTTATTATTTATAAATGACAATACAGACATATACGTAGTACTTGAGACATTTCATTCTTACATCGTACAAGCAGTATTACTATTATATTTTTACAGCATTCATAAATCCAGACCGTGGCAGAACCTCTTTTTCGAGGAGGGAGAAAGAAGAGAGATAGTGATAATATTTTTAAACCTATTAAAAATATAATAATTTGATAATTGCCAGGATTGTGTGGGAAAAGTGAAGAAGAAAAAATAAATAAATAGATAAATAAAAATATATAAATAAATAAATAATAAATAAATATAATTTTTTTTTTTGTTTTTAATATATTTGATTATTTAAAGAGATCCATCTATGCCATGGAGACCATATAGCATCATAGTTCTTAATATTATTATGGATTCGATAGAAGTGTTTCTCCATTGTGTATTGATAGTTTATCTGGGCTATAATCTGGGACCATGATGGAGATTGATCCAATTTCCAATACCTTGCTATACAAATTTTAGTTGCTGCCAAGATATTAATTGCCAAGTATGATTTCGCTTTATTTTCCCAAGGTAAATCTATGTGGAAAAGAAAAATTTGCGGAGACAATATCAAGTCCGTCCCGAATAGACATTTAAATAGGCTGGAGATTTCAGATCTCAGATTTATAAGTTTGTCACAGTCCCACCAAATATGCATCATAGACCCCAATTCTACTTTACATCTCCAACACTTATTAGAGGTAGCATTATACATTTTATGTAATGACGTTGGAACATAATACCATCGATGAAGGAGTTTATAGTATTGTTCTTGAAGGTTTATACAGTGTATCGCTTTCCTTAGGTTATTCCAAGCTTCACACCAAGTATCAAAAGGATAAACAGCCCCTAGATCTCTTTCCCATTTCAGGATGGTATTTGGTTTGTCTAAAGTAAGCTCTTGGTCCAATATATTATTTAACCGCGAAATTAGTTTTTTTTTATAATGCTTACTTATAAACTTATCTAAGTTAGTCGAAGGATTTAACGAATTAGTTTTAATATAGTTTCTAATCCTTAGATAGGAAAATAGTTCCTTGCTTGGGAGATTATATTTAACTTGAAGTTCTTTAAATGAAATCAAATCAGGAAAAGAGGTAATATCCGATATTGTGTCAATACCTTGCGAAAACCAAGATCTTAAGTCGATATCTTTTATCATACTTTGTACAGCTACCAATGGAGTAGACAACGAACAGGGTTTCGTAGTGCCAAATCTTTTCTTAAAAGTAGTCATATTTCTCAATATGTTTAAGATAATGGGGTTAGAGATCTTTAAACTATTTATATCCTCTATACTGGTCCAGTATAAAAAAGATGGATCTAAGTTGTGACATTTCCACCTTTCATAATTATACCATGGTAAGTCCAATTTCCGTTTAATATCCCAAGCTAAAAAGTGATTAAATAGGCACGTTTGATGTAAATTGCTTAGATTAGGAAAATTAAGCCCAACTCGCGAAAGAGTTCTGGTAAGAGTGGAACGTAGAATTCTAGGTTTTTTACCCAACCATACATAGGATGTAAATAGTTTTTCAAATTGATTTAAAATTTTCAATGGAACTGGTAAAGGTATTAGTCTAAATAAGTAGATCAATTTTGGGAGAACATATGATTTTAATGTATTAAGTCTGCCCATCCAGGAAATTTCCAAATTCTTCCATTGGGTAAATTGAGTTTTAAAGGAGTCTAAAAGAATCGTATAATTATTAACTATAATGTCTGTAAGACTCTGATATATTTTAATACCCAAATAATCAACCGACATATTCTTAATATTTTCAAACCGAAGATGATCCATATTAAAGTCGATAATTTGTGATTTATTTAAGTTTAATTTGTAGTTAGAATATATTGCGTAATTATTGATACATTCCAAAGTCTCTGGAAGAGAAGTTTCGGGGGAAGCTAAGGTAAGGAGAATGTCATCGGCATATAAAGAGATCTTATGCTCATAGGGGCCTGTTCTTATACCGGTAATTTTATCCGAACGTCGTATTGCTGTCGCAAGAGGTTCAATTGAAAGAACATACAGTAAGGGAGCTAGAGGGCACCCTTGTCTTGTTCCATTGTTAATAGGAAAGCTGGCTGAATTGAGATTGAACCCTGAAATTTTCGCTTGCAGGTTCTTATACAGCGCCATAGTATAGTTTAAAAATTGACCGGTCAGACCAAAGGTGATTAAAGTTTGTTCTAGGAAAGACCAGCTTACGCGATCAAACGCCTTTTCGGCATCAAGCGCAAGAAAAACAACAGGTATTTCATTAAGATGTAACTCATAAATTAAATTTAAAGTTCTACGTGTATTGTCCTCACCACATCTTCCCAATAAAAATCCTGTCTATCAGCTAAGATCTTAGAAAATATTTTAATGTCTAAATTTATCAACGATATAGGGCGGTAGTTTGTAACTTTAGTTGGATCTTTTCCACTTTTCAAAATTGGAGTTATTGTAGTTTGTAACATCTCAGATGGAAAATCATTCCCTGAAGATATCCCATTAAATACCCTCAATAGTATTGGAGAAACAATAGAATCTAAATTTTGATAAAAACGAGACGAGAATCCATCTGGGCCAGGAGCTTTATGAGATAAAGCAGCTCTATTGACACCAACCAAGCCTAGACTGGCCGTTAGGTAAATATCCTACATATCCTGGTCATTTGTCTTGTGTACTGTTACATGTACATTCAGTTACAAGGACAGCTGAAAGCCTAGGACAGGAGAAGAAAATGTCCAGTTGTCCAATATGTCTCTAAAACCTGAAATTCCCCTAGTCTTGCATGTGGAATTCATAATTGACTATATCTCACAATTCTTTTTATAGTCATAGCTTGATACTTACTTCAACCTTGCCATATGTTAGTTTTATGCTTTTTTATTTTATATCCATGTTGTTTACTGGACACCGATTTAACCATTTCATCCAGTATTCTTTATTTTATCATCCTACAACCATAGTTACATGGACATCTGGCTTCTCAGGACTCTCACGGATCTGGCAATACTTTGCCTTCAACCTCTGCGTTCCTATTCTGGCTTGTTTTCATCAATGCTGATGAGTGCCTACCTCTTCTGTGTAATGAAGGTTCATGAACTTATCCATTACAAGGTTAATAAAATAGATTTGTCTTCAAATGTAATGTCATGGCGCTAGATGGAATTATCAAAGTTCAGCCAAATCAGAAATAATATAAGATAAAAAGACCACATAAAGAATGAAAGAATATTTAGCTAGAACTGAAGAGTATCAACAGAAGATTGGATGTTATTAAATAGAAACTGGTCCCATTCATGCTTCCAAACTGCTAGATGTACAGTATATTTTTTTCATGCACAACATTGACCATAATACTTTTTAAACATACCAAAGGGCTACAAAAGAATTACGGTATTAAAGCTGAATACAATGTTAAGTTGGAGGCGAGGGTCTTTTAGTTGATACAGTAACTACCAGAGCTTTTATTGAGACGCAAAATTCTGCCAATTGAAGTGTCTTCCAATGTTACATCATGTTCTGTATTTCTAGCACTCCCCCTGATTATATATTAAAAAACCTTCTCTTCTAGGCTTTATGAAATAGAAATTTTGATTGCTTCTATTATATGTCCCCTCATTTCTGCACATGTTTATACAATAGAAAAACATTTTCCAATCTATATTATATCTAGAAAGATCTTTATATACTTTTTATATACTATTTTATTTAGTAACTACAGCGAGCCTTAAAGGGCCATATATATTGTATACTTACCTTGATCCCATGTGTTAGGAACTCAGTGTAAATGTGGCGCCTGGTTTGCTATGAATGAAGGCTGACATATATTTTTTTTCTTCATTTTTTTTGTATCATAAGGTATACCAGTACAAAATTACCGGTACATTGACAAAAAAGCATGTGCCAAAGAAAGATGAAGATGCTGTGATTTAAGAGCGATGTCAAGAAGTGCTGGTATGTGGTGTCTGATAATTACAATCAGTGAAGGAAAACAGATCTGACGTAGTTGATTGAAAAACAAGGACATATTGATAGCAGGCCTAAACTTGTCAGAATTCAAATTCATTTACAAACTCGCAGTGACAAAAGACCTACATTTGTCTATGATTACACTGAGCGTTAACAGTAAATGCCCGTCCTGATTTATCATGCGATTGTTAGATTTACTAAAGCACGGGTGTCAGTACTGCATTTCATTAAGGGGAGCTGGGATGAGTCGCTCTAGATCTATAAACTTAATGTGCAAGCAAAGATAGATCGATACTTTGGAGAGAATCCAAGGAATGGTTTCTAAAACTGTGCATGGTTTACATAATAAAAAATCAGCAGGAAAGCAGAAGCTCTTGATGTATTGCTCTGAGGATGAATGAGAAAGGGGGTATGATAGAAACATTCAAATACATAAACAGATACAACAGGAGATGCCATATAAAACTAGAGGTTCAAATGCTTAGACGTGATAAAGATATTGAAAGTCATTCCTAGGTCCTGCCTCTCTACTGCGCAATGAGTATGATTTTATATCCAGGCAGGGAACCCAACTTCACCAAGCAACATGTCCCACAGTGCCACCTTTGCCCTAAAAAGCTTGTGAATGCCACAGTTGTCCCAAACAGCACCTGAGTGCCTTTGCCACCAAGCAGCTTATCAGTGCCATTCTAACCCCAAAACAGCCTGCCTGTGCAGTTGTTCTCCAGCTTGTCAGTGTGCCCTAAACAGCTGATCTGTGCCATCATTGCCCGTCACCCCCTCCAACATAGACTCTAGCACACACATATGCAAACACATTTACACAAAGTACACACACTTACTCATACTCACTAACAAGTACAGACTTCCTCTAACAACACTAAGGCTAACACACACTCCATCTCAGACCACTTACACATACATGCTCTCACACAAACACTTACACATTCATGCTCATATACATTTATACATAGACATCCATACCCACACATACTTATAAAAAGACATCCATGCTCACATATACTTATGCATGCACCTTCATGCTCACATACACTCATGCATGCACCTTCATGCTCACATACACTCATGCATGCACCGGTCCATGTCAGAAGGGCTCCTTATGAACAATTTTCAACTGGCACGGTCAGACAGGAACAAGTGGTCAGAGAGGTTGACCTGGGCCCCTAGAGTGATGGGCACGTTAAAGTTACAACCAAAGCAACCTCTGTAGTTACACCACTGTATCCAGGCACTCCACATCAGAAGAAAATGCAGTGTCAGGTACAATGGCTGGCGATATAAGAGATATAAAAGTCTTGTGCACTGCAGTGACCCTTAAATACCAGGTGAAAATAAGTATTACTGGCTGTAGGATAATAGCAACTGTATCCACCAGATGTAAAACCAGATCGTTTTAGTTTTAATCTAAGAACATTTCCTTTAGAGTGAACACTTTAATCACCATAAGCTATTTCAGCGCAAAGAAAATACCATTATTTTCTAGACCCACAAAATACTACTTGCTTTGCTCTATTTAACATTTCCATGGCCAAGTGCATTTTGTGCCCTAAAGACCAGAGCATGTTTACCATATGTTTTTGTTAGCGTACCTACATAAATATATACATTTCTTTTTTTAAGGGAAATGCCCCATGCAGCCCCATCAGTCAAGATTCCATATTAAAGTATGTGTTTTAATATGCAGTTGTTAGTAAATAAAAATTAAAGGCCATGCACCTCCATCTCTGTGTTTTTATCCAGTTTTGGCATCTGGAAGCATCGAGTCACTGTCGGGACTGCACTTTCTACAGATGCAAGCAGTGTGTTTTGTTACTTTATGGAAGTCTTGCTCAAGTCAGTGGAGGGTTTGGGTGGTTGTGTATGTGCAAAGGCAAACAGGAGACGTGTTTGGTGAAACACGTTTCCTGTAAACCTTGCAGCTGGGGTCGGAGAAATATTCCAATAAATGCCTCCATGCATTGCAAGGGAGCAAAGGTAAAAATATAAAGCTTGTGTCCTTTAAGGACAATATATTTTTATCATAGGAGATAAAAGGAGAAATAAAAGCTAAAGAAAAAATAAATTAAAAAGTGCCCAAACACCTCCTTCTCTCTCAAAAAAACGTATTTGCTATGCCCCAGCTAAAATTTATTTTTTAATACAATATCAATATTTATAATCATAATAATCTAAAAATAATAACATACGTAGCATAGAAATTACCAAGACAGCACATCCTGCTCTACTGCTCACTCAAATCGTATTAATATTTTTTGATAATTTAGATCATAGCTCATATGTGTAGTTGTGCATATTATATGTGTACCTGAACATGTTTTGGTTTTCTTATAAGCTGTGCATTTACATATACATTGTGTGCATGTAGGAACCGTGTATTGAGTGAGGACTTAAAGTTTTCAGAACCTAGCATCATCCTGCAGCCACAATACCCTAATAAGAGATTTCAGACTCACCTTGTAATAATTCCAGAGCAAAATATTTCTACAAAACATTCAGCGAACAGGCTAGGACTGCATAGGTTAAATATAAACAGTGCCTGGTGATTGTCAGAGTGAAATTAAATTCACTGTTTATATGCTCATATAACCATCTAGAAAGAAAAATCTTTTTTTGTGAAACTTATCGTAATGTCTCAGTAGTATATATTATTGCTATTTTTTAATGCCATAGTATTTGCAGTGGTTTGATTGATTGTGACAGATAAAAGATATAGGAAAAACATTTCACAAAGGAAAACAAAGAAACTAAAGACAGTTTCCTACTAGGGACACCAATCTTATATGGTCAAGCTTGGGGTGGTAGTCTAGTTAATAATCTTAACTCTCATCAAAGACAAAGGCATTTTTACATGGAAGCACCTAGAGTATTTGGTGCCCCAGGGCAGATCTGCTATGTGGCACACCCCACTTTAAAATGAGAAAGCACCTACAAAAATGTCATGATTGCAAGACTATTTATAGCACAAAATTGTAGAAAAAAATTGAAATAGAAAGAATAAAATAAATTCACTCTTTTCGGCAAAGGTAAATAGAATTGCTTTGAACCTTTATTTATCCAAATTGATAAATGACTTCATCACAGTTATATTCATGTTCACTACAAAGTGAGCCATTCATTGACGGTGGTACAGCATACCTCTCATCACTATATACTGAGTCAGACACAGACAGTGGTACAGCGTTACTCCCACCACTATATAATAAGCCAGTTACTGAATCAGACATTGATGGTGTTATAGGATAATTCCCATTATGATATACTGAGCCAGACATTGACAATGGAACAGCATAACTCCATAACTCTGGCTATATACCGAGTCAGACACAGACTGTCGTGTAGCATATCTCCCGCCACTATGTGCTGAGCCAGACACAGACTGTGATACAGCATAACTCCCATCACCATATACTAAGCCATACATTTACAGTGTACAGCATGACTGGGGCCTTCTTTTTTATAATTGCACATATCAGTTGTGATTTTGTTAATTCTATCTGGCAACTAAGGTTGTGTTTTGCCAAAATAGCATCCTTGAAATAATTGTGAAATCCTGATGAGAAAGCATCCTCTAAATGATTTGCTTTCTGCCTTATGATATCCCCCTGTGTTATTCCTCTGCATTATAATGTGATACTTCTCTCCGTTATGATGTGATATCTCTCTGCGTTATAATTTGACATTCCTGTAGGTTTATCTCTCTGCTTTATGATGTCATATCTCTCTGCCTTGCGATGCGATATCCCTCTGCGCTACAATATCACTCTGGGTTACGATGGGATATCCCTCTGCTAATTTCCCTTTTTGAACTATTTGATCCAAAAGCTTAATTGGGGGGGCTGTAAAATATTCACCCAATATCCAATATTGGTTACCAATGACAAACTGTCTGTTAATTTGTGCATAAAAGGTGCTAAGGTAACAAAGTGTAACAAAGCGTTTGGGTACAGATGGGCAGAGCACAAGGTGGACAGATAAAAGGAGTGTAGCCAAGGGGTGGAACAATTTGTACCAGCCCTGAGCCAGGGAGTCCTTTGAGATCTTTTCGTATTGCAATGAGGTGAAATTTTTCTTTCAGCAACTCACATGTACCTCAGCCTAAGTTTCTCGAGCAATAAAATATGTCCGTGGAAAGATTAATAAAATCAATTAGTCTCTCAAGTTATAAAGCATATATTTCTACAAACCATAATAAAAATAGAATGGTGGATCTCTATGCATTAATATTTAAACACAAAATCCGATTGAAATGTAAAGGAGAAAACCCTATGAATTCATATGGGAGATGTAAAAAAAATGTAAAATAAAACAAACTATTAAAATCTGCCTACATTTTTGTTTACGTAAAAAAAAAGCACTGACTACTGAAATATTAAGTACTATGATCAAAAGTGACTTGGCTTCAGGGAAAGAATAGTTGTCAGGAACATCAAATGAAAGGAGCCCAGAACAGAAGGATAATCATGTAGATATATAACCTATATTTTTATGCCATCAGGGACCTGATCTTAAAACATGCTGAGTTTTAGGAACTCAGGAGCAATTTGCTTTCTAGAAATTATAGTGGTTTTACTAATTCTCTAATGCCTGAGCTTGTCTGATGAGATGACTTCAGTTCCCACACAATTTGCAACTATAAATTAGGAATAAACAGCAGTACTATGTATGTGTTTGTGCATGCTGTATTATTTGATTTATGTAAAAAGAACAGAAAGAACAAGAGCATTTATCCTAGAGCAGTCACATTTAAATGCTGACACGCAGGTCTACTTTTCCTGCTGCATCCAGCAACATTCAGGTCAATATACTCATAGTAGATGTAGAATCAAGTACCAGGTAGCTTTGGAGATCTTATATATATAAATATAATATACACACACCAATCAGCCAAAACATTATGACCACTGACCACTAATAATGAGTGAAGTGAATAACACTGATAATCTTATCATGGCACCTGTCAGTGAGTGGGACATATAAGGCAGTAAGTGAACATTTCTTCCTCAAAAAGGATGTGTTAGAAGCAGGAAAAATGGGCAAGCGTGAGGATCTCAGCGACTGGGTCAGAACATTTCCAAAACTGCAGCTCTTGTGGGGTGTTCCCGGTCTGCCATGGTCAGTGTCTATCAAAAGTGGTCATGGGCGGGCAAAGCTCATTGATGCATATGGGGGGCGAAGAATGGCTTGAGCGGTCAAATCCAACAGAAGAGATACTGTAGCTCAAATTGCTGAAAAAATGAATGCCAGCACCGATAGAAAGGTGTCAGAATACACAGTGCATCGCCTTCTGTTGCGTATGGGGCTGCTTAGCTGCAGACCAGTCAGGGAGCCCATGCTGTCCTCTGTCCACTGCCAAAAGCGACTACAATGGGCACGTGAGCATAAGAACTGCACCACGGAACAATGGAAGAAGGCACCTGGTCTGATGAATTATGTTTCTTTTAAATCACCTGTATGGCCAGTTGTGTATGTGCGTTGCTTACCTGGAGAACACATGGCACCAGGATGAATACATGGAGACTTAAAGGATCTGCTGTGTTTTGGTGCCAGATACCACAGCACACCTACAGAGGTCTTGTGCACACATATCATACACTTAACAACATTAATAACAATGACAACATTATAGGAATTTTATTCATGGAGAAAGATCAACAGAATTATCAGAATTTATGACATATTGGCAGTCTGTTATATTAGTGCTAATAGACAAAGTATTGGCATGTTAAACATATCAATGGCAACATAAAAAAGTTAGTATGCATATTCAGGTTTTGTATGGCATCACCCTTAAGAAATGTCATGTTTGGTGGTAATGTAGCATGTCTAGATATTGCATGCGAACAAATGAGATTGAAAGAAAAAAACCTAGTGTTTTCAGAGGAAATCCAAAGTCATCTGTTAGAAAGACAAAAACTTTTAAATTATAAAGTGTGGCTAAATTAGGACCGAAGAGGGTAACACGTAAGAGATGTGGTCCAGGAGATATCTTGCAGTTGTTTCTTTAGTCACATATAATTTCCTTTTGCAAATATTGCACTCACACGTTATATTTATGTTATTCTACACTTTCCTTTATCAATGGCTTGTGATTGATTTGGCATTTCAGGGGTTAATTGACCTGTGTAGGGTCTATAAACACTCTATAAAGTCCATAAAGTCCGTGTGTCACTTAATTTTAGATCTGACTTTTGTAATTCGTGTAACAACTTATTGAAGGCTTTCAACAGAATAGCAACTGCATGGAGTTTTCAAGTTGCTGTCTACGGGAAAGTGATCTTTTATCACGTGTTTGTGTCTGGCATACACGTACAAAAAGATAGCCTTTAAAAACAACCACGGCACTTTTATTTGTTGGCACTGGAAATATAAATGACCCGTTATACCTTAATCACTTGAAAAAATAAGTTTATAAATCATTGTAAAGTCCATGACAGAACACAGCATTTGGGATACTTTACTGTATCAGGACCTGAACGACATGACTTCACTGAAGGAACATTGAACATCAGATTGTCCACCTGTAAGACGAAGCACAACTCCAGAGTCATGCAGCAAGACAGTAATCCAGGTCTACATCAGCATGTCTGTTTGTACATCAAGAAATTTGATCTTGATTATGAATAACCAAAATAATGGGAGAATCCTATTTTTAAATGGCATTGAATGTAGCAGATTTTGTAACCAATAGCAGTTTAGATGTTTCATTATTCTACATTTAGATTTTGATTTGCCTAAAATTTTCACAAAACGTTGCTGTTATCTTGTCTGCCAGGAGCTGGAGTAAATGGTGTTACTAGGCAGCTTCCATGTGTATGTGGATATCGGTCAACTAACCTTTATTTCTGCGCTGATCCTTCTGCTGTTACACAATTAACTGAATTATGTCCTCCTTTATGACTTTTTAACCCAACCACGTTTCTGTGTGTGTCCCTTTCACATTTGTGAGCAAAACATAGATTATGGATTACAAGTGAAAATAACTTGGAAAATAAATACATAAATAAACATATAAAGAACGTCAATCACCAGTAGACTGAAATAAATTTGTATCAATTACTCCCCAACGGTGGCCCTCCAGCTGTGCAGGACAACATCTTAGATAATATCCTTTCAGCTCAGAGCCTGGCAAATGAGTATGGGAGATGTAGTCCTGCAACAGCTAAAGGGTCACAGTTTGGAGACCCCTGACCTAGACCACTGCATTCAGCCAAACAACCAAAAATGACAATGAGTGGATTTATGAGTGGAGCGTTATCAGGCTTTATGTATTAAGCTCAGCTATGTTAGAACAAGCTAACTCCTAATGGAAAATATCAAAATAATCAATCTTACATCAACCTTCCTATTTCTCTTATTGATTGTGCTAACAGATCTAACTCAATCCAAAAATGTTCCCACATTTAACACATAGTTGGCATTTGGTGAAGATAACATGATCTCAAATTAATTAACACCTTGAAGTCAATTTATAGTATATGATCTGTCCTATGAATTTGTGAAGTCCCATTTCTAATTTTCTGGAAACAAAAGAACAAAATACAATATCATGGGAAAGATCAAAACACACACATATATATATATATATATATAT
>VKOC01014759.1:0-15558 GCA_009364415.1 Spea multiplicata
CCAATTAGTAAAAAGCCATTTTGATAATTTTGATAATAATATATATCTGTGTGAATCTGGCGTGCTCGAGCAGCTCAACATACAAAGGTTTGTGATTTTGCGTCTCTCAACATCTAGAAACAGAATTTGTTGTCAGATCAGACCCATTTGACCCCGTTGGTCTCGTCTTAAATTCAGGAGCCATAATCCTATCCCATGGCTGTTTCAAACCCCTCATTGTATTAGCTTCTACCTTTTCTGCTGGGAAGCTTTTCCATGTATCTACCACCATCTCAGTAAAATAAAGATCTATCTATAATGATCACTGCTGTAACATATCATTAAAGAATGACATTTCATCTTCTGAAATCAGTTTGCTTTCTTTCATATCTCCTCCTTTCTATGTAGGAATAATGAAAGACTCGTGGAGTTTATTAAGCAAACGTTCTGCTATAGATAATAATTCTTCTGTTTTAAAGATGGAAAAATGAAGATCGTTTTGGAGTGGGCCTTTCTGTAGGGTCTTCATTCATGAAGTTCCCTAGCAGAACGATTGAGTCTTTCTCTTGGCCACTAAAATGTATACCTCTCAACAGTCCCAGTATTAACTGGACAGTCCAGATCTTTGGCCAGTGCCCCGCTCTCTTGGGTGTCTGCCTCACGTTTGGTGAAAAAGCCACCAATACAGATCCAACATATCATTGAAAGGTGACTATTCAGGTGAGGCAGGTGGACTTCTCTCTTGCTCCGCCCACTTTCATGACCAGTCCTGCCCCTGGGGGGCGGAGCAACGAACATCTACTGAACATCAGTGGAGTTCTTTTCAGTTTGAAAGATAAGAAAATACAAGATGTGACACCATGATATATTACACATATCTATACACGCGAAGAAGGCTATTACCAGCGCTACGGTATCTGCTGGCGCTATATAAAACAATCAATAATAATACTATTAATGATAACAATAATAATAATAATATGTTTGCCACCAATCACAATTTTGTTCGGGCGCTATAAAGACACAGAAGAGATGTTACTCTATTGTGAACGAGACCAGATGAAGAAACTGAAAATGAAGTGCATGGAGGATCTCAATCCAAGTGATCATTTTTGGATTATTCTAAATATTGTTTAATATAAAGTGAATTATCTTGCTGGCATCTACTGCCCTCACTATAAAATACATGTTTTAAAATATAAACTGTTACATTTCCAGATTAGCAGATGCATGAGATTAAAAACAATTCATCAAAAACCCTTTTCCAGTTCAAAAAAAAACCTGCAACAGGTGATTGAAATAATTTAAAGAAGATTATAATTTATTTATCGGGTAGATTTTGAGCAACATTCGTATCGTTCGTATTTGGTAGCTGGGCTGTTTTTGTCATAGAATGCGAAGCTGTCATAGAATGCTGTTTACTTTATGACATCACAATGAAGCCTGGATGGTATTGGCTTGCTGCAGCCAAAGGAACTCATTTCTCTTCAGTTGTCCTGTGAGAAGGTAGCGAAGAAATATTTTGACAGATCAATATTTTGACAGATTTTGTCCATAATGCCTAAAAGGCAGAGAAGAACAGGGAGCCGAGGGAGGCGTCAGAAAAAGCAGCAGAAAAAACCTGAGGAGGGTCAGAACATAAAAAAGTCTGACTCCACAGAGAAGCGCTGCAGCCCACCGAAAGATGTCCCAGTTCCAACAGAGACATCTAATCGGGCAGTAGGAGAGGTTGTTGCTCAGACACAACCAGGAGGTGCAGTAGGAGAGGTTGTTGTTCAGACACAACCAGGAGGTGCAGTAGGAGAGGTTGTTGCTCAGACACAACCAGGAGGTCTCTTTCAGACGCTCCTACTGTTTGTTTGGAATATAGCCGGTCACATAAAAGAGGGTTTTAACCAACTAGTTGGACTGGGAAGGGGCAAGAAAAGGCCCATTTCAGGGAGCTGCCAGGAGCCCTGTAAGAAGAAGAGGAGGGTATCTGGGTCCCCAAGGGAGGGAGAGAAGCATGATAGTGCCGAACAGGAAAAGACAGGTTACAGAAAGCGAAAACGAACATCTTCGCGTGATGAAACCTGTCCTAGTACTAAGAAAGCACTAGTACCATCTCATGGCAGACTGACAGTACCAGGGCCAACATCTCTTGTCCGGCTTACTTTCCAATGTGTACTGGGACAAGGATGTTACGGAAAGGTAAGAAGATTAGGGTTAGGAGATAGGATTAGGTTTTTAGAACATTTACCTGTAATCTTTACTGTGTTTTGTAGACGCTGATAATAAATTCTGATCCAATAACTTTCTAAAACTAATGGGCAATCAAAGATCCAACACAACAATAGGAGGAATATTGCAGGATATCTCATAATTGATATCCCATTCTAATGATTAAGAAACTGTGCTGAACAAAGTGATATGAAATTATTATTTAATACACAATTTACAGTCCCTCTTGGAAATTGATCATGGGAGGGCACATTTTTGGTTAAATCTTCCATTGTATTATTCATGAAAACAGCATACATAGTAATTTACCTTTGTGCTTCCTTCAGGTCCTGCTGGCCACTGACTCCGTCAGTAAGCAGAAGCTAGCGGTAAAAATGGTGAGCAAACGGAAAATGCTGTATGAAGGCGTGGAGGCCGTGTTCTTGGAGCGCCGCATTTTGAAGATGGCATCAGGCAGCTTGTTTCTCACCCACGCTGTCTCCACTTTCCAGACAGAGGTAAAAGAACATTGTCTTTAGAATTTTAATGATATCTGGATTCTCTAGGAATAGAGAGTGTTGGGAGTACAGTTATGAGAGTCTTCTCTGCCTACATTGTAACATTCTATTCTATTGTCCTTTCTTCCTAAAACAGGACCACCTCTGTTATGTCATGGAGTATTTGAGTGGAGGGACCCTATCCGACTTCCTTGATAAAGCAGGCCGGCTTGACATCAACACCGCAAGGTAGGAATTCAAAACCATGAACAGCCGGATATGGGGAGAAGGGGAAGAGATAAATAAGTGGGGGGATGAGAAATAAAAAGAAGATTGGGGTATGAGGATAGGCAGTGATAGTATAGAAAATGCTATTATTATCTGGGTTGGAATTATATTACACAGGGCTCTAGGAAAGACAATGGTTTGAGTTTTATCATTTGGGGTTAACTTCATGTTTATCTTACAGGTTTCTTGCGGCAGAGATTGTCTGCGGCCTGCAGTTCCTGCATAACAATGGCATCATCCATCGGTAATTAATAGTCTTCCTTTACATATATTTATATTTATTGCAGTGTCTTCTCTCTCCTGCTTTGTCTGCGCCATGTCTTTCAATGCATAAAGTTTAAGTTCTAATTCTTCTTCTCCATACCATCTTTCTCTCATACTTATATTGACTTTTTATCTTGGAAACAATGTGTTTTCTGCTCTTAAATCTAATGCCCAGATACTGTATCCTTAGAAAGCCTTTGGATTGTATTTCAGTATTTGATATGCTGGTTTCATCATTAATGTAAAAACCCCACGGGCTCCTATTATGTAACGGGCAAAATAGAAAAAGTGTTTCTACAAATGGGGCAACTTAGTCCCTTAATGTTACCAGGGAGTCCCTGATCAGTGAAGCTGCGTTTCTTTAACAAACAGAACATTATAAGTAACTGTAAATGATTCTCTTCACAGCGACTTGAAACCAGAAAACATCCTGCTGGACGGCGCCGGCCATATAAGAATAGCTGATTTTGGGCTGGCGCTGGAGAACATGTTTGGTGACGCCAAAGCCGTTGGATATGCAGGAACTTTTGGCTATATTGCACCAGAGGTGAGGATTAGAGCTCCACATTCTTCACAATATCTGTTTTATTTCTCTGTATTTTAACAACTAAACCGACTTCTACCTTTCTCATTGCAGATGTACAGAGGCCAAATCTACAACCACTCGGCCGACTGGTGGGCATTTGGGGTCATTCTTTACCAAATGGTCACGGGATCATATCCCTTTTATTTTAATGACGATGACAACACTATGAAGATCTCAGTGTTGCACCAAACACCCAAGTATCCCGAGTGGCTCAGTAGCGACACAAAGGACATTCTTGAGATGCTACTGAACAAATCTGGCTCTTTTTGGATGCAAAAGGTGGCAAACATCAGATCCCACGCCTTCTTCAGAGGAATCAATTGGGAAGAACTTGAGGCTGGGAGAGTATCCCCACCATTCACACCACAAGCAGTAAGTATATAAGTACGCTATTCATTAGGGTGCACGGTGTGGGCTGTTGGAACCATGGAGATTGCGCTCCCGTTACACTCTAGGTAGAGATAAGAAGTAAATGTATATTTCAGACATGTTTGTTGTCCTCCATTGACTTTTTAAATTCTGCTTTCTTGTAGCCATCTCTGGAGCATTTGGCCAGGAACGAGGGCCGGAGCCTGCAGGTGCCAGCAAGACATCCATTGGAGAAGCCACTGACTTCTGAAGAACAAGAGAAGTTCCGCGGCTTTTAATTTGTGAGCCGATAACCGCTCACCGTTCTACCTGCACCTGCTGCGCTCTGAGATCCCCACCAAGAGCACGAACATCGGGGTTTTGTACAGTTTCTATACCTGATAATACCGAGAACTTCTGTAAATAGGAGACCGAAAGGATGATTAAGAAATCTGTACATTATGTAAATACATCAGATGCCGTTAAGTGCTCGTTGATCCAAGGAGAAATCTGATTGCCATTTGGAGTCAAGAAGGAATTTTTTCCCCATTGGAAGCACAATTCGAAATTGCTGACATAAGGGGTTTTTTGCCTTCTTTTGGATCAAATTCATCAAACGGGTGAAACACTTCCTTACCCGCACCAACCAATAAATAACATCTAGAGAACTTTCTGAAATATTAAGTGATTGAAGTTGAATGCTTATTTCTCGTACCGAATACATTTGAGTTTTGCCTTTGTGCTCCAAGACGCTCGTTACATTTATTATAAAAGAAACATTTCATGGAACGCTATGTGTTGATTTCGCTCATCGCAGCTCAGTCATTATCTGCACATCACAGAGAACATAAAATCATTTACAGACTGCTAGTTATTGGGGGGTCATTTCAAGATATTTAAACCTTACATTCAACTTTTTATCATAACTTGGCTTTTTATGGCCTTTTTTCAACTATTCCATGACGATCACATATATTCCATATATTATACAGGGTGTATTATAGCCAATCATTATGACTGGCCAAATAGGATGACTGGCCGGCCCTGCGGAAAAGGGAATGACAATATCATGGTTATAAAAGAAAAATTCTGATGCAACATTTTAAAAGTACTCTCATCACCATAGCAACCAATAAAGTATTTTTCCCATTGGTTGCTTTATTTATAAGATCGCCTTTAGTGTTTTATTCCACCAGAATTATAAAAAAAATAATTAGAACCAATTAATAAAAAGCCATTTTGATAATAATATATATCTGTGTGAATCTGGCGTGCTCGAGCAGCTCAACATACAAAGGTTTGTGATTTTGTGTCTCTCAACATCTAGAAACAGAATTTGTTGTCAGATCAGACCCATTTGACCCCGTCTAGTCTGTCCATTTTTCAGATCTTAATCAGCCGTTGGTCTCGTCTTAAATTCAGGAGCCATAATCCTATCCCATGGCTGTTTCAAACCCCTCATTGTATTAGCTTCTACCTTTTCTGCTGGGAAGCTTTTCCATGTATCTACCACCATCTCAGTAAAATAAAGATCTATCTATAATGATCACTGCTGTAACATATCATTAAAGAATGACATTTCATCTTCGGAAATCAGTTTGCTTTCTTTCATATCTCCTCCTTTCTATGTAGGAATAATGAAAGACTCGTGGAGTTTATTAAGCAAACGTTCTGCTATAGATAATAAATCTTCTGTTTTAAAGATGGAGAAATGAAGGTCAGAACTGAATGAGTGTCGGTTTTGGAGTGGGCTTTTCTGTAGGGTCTTCATTCATGAAGTTCCCTAGCAGAACGATTGAGTCTTTCTCTTGGCCACTAAAATGTATACCTCTCAACAGTCCCAGTATTAACTGGACAGTCCAGATCTTTGGCCAGTGCCCCGCTCTCTTGGGTGTCTGCCTCACGTTTGGTGAAAAAGCCACCAATACAGATCCAACATATCATTGAAAGGTGACTATTCAGGTGAGGCAGGTGGACTTCTCTCTTGCTCCGCCCACTTTCATGACCAGTCCTGCCCCTGGGGGGCGGAGCAACGAACATCTACTGAACATCAGTGGAGTTCTTTTCAGTTTGAAATGAAAGATAAGAAAATACAAGATGTGACACCATGATCTATTACACATATGTATACACTCGAAGAAGGCTATTACCAGCACTACGGTATCTGCTGGCGCTATATAAAACAATCAATAATAATAATAATTATAATAATAATAATATGTTTGCCACCAATCACAATTTTGTTCGGGCGCTATAAAGACACAGAAGAGATGTTACTCTATTGTGAACGAGAACAGATGAAGAAACTAAACATGAAGCGCATGGAGGATCTCAATCCAAGTGATCTTCTTTGAATTATTCTAAATATTGTTTAATATAAAGTGAATTATCTTGCTGGCATCTACTGCCCTCACTATAAAATACATGTTTTAAAATATAAACTGTTACATTTCCAGATTAGCAGATGCATGAGATTAAAAACAATTCATCAAAAACCCTTTTCCAGTTCAAAAAAAAACCTGCAACAGGTGATTGAAATAATTTAAAGAAGATTATAATTTATTTATCGGGTAGATTTTGAGCAACATTCGTATCGTTCGTATTTGGTAGCTGGGCTGTTTTTGTCATAGAATGCGAAGCTGTCATAGAATGCTGTTTACTTTATGACATCACAATGAAGCCTGGATGGTATTGGCTTGCTGCAGCCAAAGGAACTCATTTCTCTTCAGTTGTCCTGTGAGAAGGTAGCGAAGAAATATTTTGACAGATCAATATTTTGACAGATTTTGTCCATAATGCCTAAAAGGCAGAGAAGAACAGGGAGCCGAGGGAGGCGTCAGAAAAAGCAGCAGAAAAAACCTGAGGAGGGTCAGAACATAAAAAAGTCTGACTCCACAGAGAAGCGCTGCAGCCCACCGAAAGATGTCCCAGTTCCAACAGAGACATCTAATCGGGCAGTAGGAGAGGTTGTTGTTCAGACACAACCAGGAGGTGCAGTAGGAGAGGTTGTTGTTCAGACACAACCAGGAGGTGCAGTAGGAGAGGTTGTTGCTCAGACACAACCAGGAGGTCTCTTTCAGACGCTCCTACTGTTTGTTTGGAATATAGCCGGTCACATAAAAGAGGGTTTTAACCAACTAGTTGGACTGGGAAGGGGCAAGAAAAGGCCCATTTCAGGGAGCTGCCAGGAGCCCTGTAAGAAGAAGAGGAGGGTATCTGGGTCCCCAAGGGAGGGAGAGAAGCATGATAGTGCCGAACAGGAAAAGACAGGTTACAGAAAGCGAAAACGAACATCTTCGCGTGATGAAACCTGTCCTAGTACTAAGAAAGCACTAGTACCATCTCATGGCAGACTGACAGTACCAGGGCCAACATCTCTTGTCCGGCTTACTTTCCAATGTGTACTGGGACAAGGATGTTACGGAAAGGTAAGAAGATTAGGGTTAGGAGATAGGATTAGGTTTTTAGAACATTTACCTGTAATCTTTACTGTGTTTTGTAGACGCTGATAATAAATTCTGATCCAATAACTTTCTAAAACTAATGGGCATTCAAAGATCCAACACAACAATAGGAGGAATATTGCAGGATATCTCATAATTGATATCCCATTCTAATGATTAAGAAACTGTGCTGAACAAAGTGATATGAAATTATTATTTAATACACAATTTACAGTCCCTCTTGGAAATTGATCATGGGAGGGCACATTTTTGGTTAAATCTTCCATTGTATTATTCATGAAAACAGCATACATAGTAATTTACCTTTGTGCTTCCTTCAGGTCCTGCTGGCCACTGACTCCGTCAGTAAGCAGAAGCTAGCGGTAAAAATGGTGAGCAAACGGAAAATGCTGTATGAAGGCGTGGAGGCCGTGTTCTTGGAGCGCCGCATTTTGAAGATGGCATCAGGCAGCTTGTTTCTCACCCACGCTGTCTCCACTTTCCAGACAGAGGTAAAAGAACATTGTCTTTAGAATTTTAATGATATCTGGATTCTCTAGGAATAGAGAGTGTTGGGAGTACAGTTATGAGAGTCTTCTCTGCCTACATTGTAACATTCTATTCTATTGTCCTTTCTTCCTAAAACAGGACCACCTCTGTTATGTCATGGAGTATTTGAGTGGAGGGACCCTATCCGACTTCCTTGATAAAGCAGGCCGGCTTGACATCAACACCGCAAGGTAGGAATTCAAAACCATGAACAGCCGGATATGGGGAGAAGGGGAAGAGATAAATAAGTGGGGGGATGAGAAATAAAAAGAAGATTGGGGTATGAGGATAGGCAGTGATAGTATAGAAAATGCTATTATTATCTGGGTTGGAATAATATTACACAGGGCTCTAGGAAAGACAATGGTTTGAGTTTTATCATTTGGGGTTAACTTCATGTTTATCTTACAGGTTTCTTGCGGCAGAGATTGTCTGCGGCCTGCAGTTCCTGCATAACAATGGCATCATCCATCGGTAATTAATAGTCTTCCTTTACATATATTTATATTTATTGCAGTGTCTTCTCTCTCCTGCTTTGTCTGCGCCATGTCTTTCAATGCATAAAGTTTAAGTTCTAATTCTTCTTCTTCTTCTCCATACCATCTTTCTCTCATACTTATATTGACTTTTTATCTTGGAAACAATGTGTTTTCTGCTCTTAAATCTAATGCCCAGATACTGTATCCTTAGAAAGCCTTTGGATTGTATTTCAGTATTTGATATGCTGGTTTCATCATTAATGTAAAAACCCCACGGGCTCCTATTATGTAACGGGCAAAATAGAAAAAGTGTTTCTACAAATGGGGCAACTTAGTCCCTTAATGTTACCAGGGAGTCCCTGATCAGTGAAGCTGCGTTTCTTTAACAAACAGAACATTATAAGTAACTGTAAATGATTCTCTTCACAGCGACTTGAAACCAGAAAACATCCTGCTGGACGGCGCCGGCCATATAAGAATAGCTGATTTTGGGCTGGCGCTGGAGAACATGTTTGGTGACGCCAAAGCCGTTGGATATGCAGGAACTTTTGGCTATATTGCACCAGAGGTGAGGATTAGAGCTCCACATTCTTCACAATATCTGTTTTATTTCTCTGTATTTTAACAACTAAACCGACTTCTACCTTTCTCATTGCAGATGTACAGAGGCCAAATCTACAACCACTCGGCCGACTGGTGGGCATTTGGGGTCATTCTTTACCAAATGGTCACGGGATCATATCCCTTTTATTTTAATGACGATGACAACACTATGAAGATCTCAGTGTTGCACCAAACACCCAAGTATCCCGAGTGGCTCAGTAGCGACACAAAGGACATTCTTGAGATGCTACTGAACAAATCTGGCTCTTTTTGGATGCAAAAGGTGGCAAACATCAGATCCCACGCCTTCTTCAGAGGAATCAATTGGGAAGAACTTGAGGCTGGGAGAGTATCCCCACCATTCACACCACAAGCAGTAAGTATATAAGTACGCTATTCATTAGGGTGCACGGTGTGGGCTGTTGGAACCATGGAGATTGCGCTCCCGTTACACTCTAGGTAGAGATAAGAAGTAAATGTATATTTCAGACATGTTTGTTGTCCTCCATTGACTTTTTAAATTCTGCTTTCTTGTAGCCATCTCTGGAGCATTTGGCCAGGAACGAGGGCCGGAGCCTGCAGGTGCCAGCAAGACATCCATTGGAGAAGCCACTGACTTCTGAAGAACAAGAGAAGTTCCGCGGCTTTTAATTTGTGAGCCGATAACCGCTCACCGTTCTACCTGCACCTGCTGCGCTCTGAGATCCCCACCAAGAGCACGAACATCGGGGTTTTGTACAGTTTCTATACCTGATAATACCGAGAACTTCTGTAAATAGGAGACCGAAAGGATGATTAAGAAATCTGTACATTATGTAAATACATCAGATGCCGTTAAGTGCTCGTTGATCCAAGGAGAAATCTGATTGCCATTTGGAGTCAAGAAGGAATTTTTTCCCCATTGGAAGCACAATTCGAAATTGCTGACATAAGGGGTTTTTTGCCTTCTTTTGGATCAAATTCATCAAACGGGTGAAACACTTCCTTACCCGCACCAACCAATAAATAACATCTAGAGAACTTTCTGAAATATTAAGTGATTGAAGTTGAATGCTTATTTCTCGTACCGAATACATTTGAGTTTTGCCTTTGTGCTCCAAGACGCTCGTTACATTTATTATAAAAGAAACATTTCATGGAACGCTATGTGTTGATTTCGCTCATCGCAGCTCAGTCATTATCTGCACATCACAGAGAACATAAAATCATTTACAGACTGCTAGTTATTGGGGGGTCATTTCAAGATATTTAAACCTTACATTCAACTTTTTATCATAACTTGGCTTTTTATGGCCTTTTTTCAACTATTCCATGACGATCACATATATTCCATATATTATACAGGGTGTATTATAGCCAATCATTATGACTGGCCAAATAGGATGACTGGCCGGCCCTGCGGAAAAGGGAATGACAATATCATGGTTATAAAAGAAAAATTCTGATGCAACATTTTAAAAGTACTCTCATCACCATAGCAACCAATAAAGTATTTTTCCCATTGGTTGCTTTATTTATAAGATCGCCTTTAGTGTTTTATTCCACCAGAATTATAAAAAAAATAATTAGAACCAATTAATAAAAAGCCATTTTGATAATAATATATATCTGTGTGAATCTGGCGTGCTCGAGCAGCTCAACATACAAAGGTTTGTGATTTTGTGTCTCTCAACATCTAGAAACAGAATTTGTTGTCAGATCAGACCCATTTGACCCCGTCTAGTCTGTCATTTTTCAGATCTTAATCAGCCGTTGGTCTCGTCTTAAATTCAGGAGCCATAATCCTATCCCATGGCTGTTTCAAACCCCTCATTGTATTAGCTTCTACCTTTTCTGCTGGGAAGCTTTTCCATGTATCTACCACCATCTCAGTAAAATAAAGATCTATCTATAATGATCACTGCTGTAACATATCATTAAAGAATGACATTTCATCTTCTGAAATCAGTTTGCTTTCTTTCATATCTCCTCCTTTCTATGTAGGAATAATGAAAGACTCGTGGAGTTTATTAAGCAAACGTTCTGCTATAGATAATAATTCTTCTGTTTTAAAGATGGAAAAATGAAGATCGGAATTGGATGAGTGTCGGTTTTGGAGTGGGCCTTTCTGTAGGGTCTTCACTCATGAAGTTCCCTAGCAGAACGATTGAGTCTTTCTCTTGGCCACTAAAATGTATACCTCTCAACAGTCCCAGTATTAACTGGACAGTCCAGATCTTTGGCCAGTGCCCCGCTCTCTTGGGTGTCTGCCTCACGTTTGGTGAAAAAGCCACCAATACAGATCCAACATATCATTGAAAGGTGACTATTCAGGTGAGGCAGGTGGACTTCTCTCTTGCTCCGCCCACTTTCATGACCAGTCCTGCCCCTGGGGGGCGGAGCAACGAACATCTACTGAACATCAGTGGAGTTCTTTTCAGTTTGAAATGAAAGATAAGAAAATACAAGATGTGACACCATGATCTATTACACATATGTATACACTCGAAGAAGGCTATTACCAGCACTACGGTATCTGCTGGCGCTATATAAAACAATCAATAATAATAATAATTATAATAATAATAATATGTTTGCCACCAATCACAATTTTGTTCGGGCGCTATAAAGACACAGAAGAGATGTTACTCTATTGTGAACGAGAACAGATGAAGAAACTAAACATGAAGCGCATGGAGGATCTCAATCCAAGTGATCTTCTTTGAATTATTCTAAATATTGTTTAATATAAAGTGAATTATCTTGCTGGCATCTACTGCCCTCACTATAAAATACATGTTTTAAAATATAAACTGTTACATTTCCAGATTAGCAGATGCATGAGATTAAAAACAATTCATCAAAAACCCTTTTCCAGTTCAAAAAAAAACCTGCAACAGGTGATTGAAATAATTTAAAGAAGATTATAATTTATTTATCGGGTAGATTTTGAGCAACATTCGTATCGTTCGTATTTGGTAGCTGGGCTGTTTTTGTCATAGAATGCGAAGCTGTCATAGAATGCTGTTTACTTTATGACATCACAATGAAGCCTGGATGGTATTGGCTTGCTGCAGCCAAAGGAACTCATTTCTCTTCAGTTGTCCTGTGAGAAGGTAGCGAAGAAATATTTTGACAGATCAATATTTTGACAGATTTTGTCCATAATGCCTAAAAGGCAGAGAAGAACAGGGAGCCGAGGGAGGCGTCAGAAAAAGCAGCAGAAAAAACCTGAGGAGGGTCAGAACATAAAAAAGTCTGACTCCACAGAGAAGCGCTGCAGCCCACCGAAAGATGTCCCAGTTCCAACAGAGACATCTAATCGGGCAGTAGGAGAGGTTGTTGCTCAGACACAACCAGGAGGTGCAGTAGGAGAGGTTGTTGCTCAGACACAACCAGGAGGTCTCTTTCAGACGCTCCTACTGTTTGTTTGGAATATAGCCGGTCACATAAAAGAGGGTTTTAACCAACTAGTTGGACTGGGAAGGGGCAAGAAAAGGCCCATTTCAGGGAGCTGCCAGGAGCCCTGTAAGAAGAAGAGGAGGGTATCTGGGTCCCCAAGGGAGGGAGAGAAGCATGATAGTGCCGAACAGGAAAAGACAGGTTACAGAAAGCGAAAACGAACATCTTCGCGTGATGAAACCTGTCCTAGTACTAAGAAAGCACTAGTACCATCTCATGGCAGACTGACAGTACCAGGGCCAACATCTCTTGTCCGGCTTACTTTCCAATGTGTACTGGGACAAGGATGTTACGGAAAGGTAAGAAGATTAGGGTTAGGAGATAGGATTAGGTTTTTTGAACATTTACCTGTAATCTTTACTGTGTTTTGTAGACGCTGATAATAAATTCTGATCCAATAACTTTCTAAAACTAATGGGCATTCAAAGATCCAACACAACAATAGGAGGAATATTGCAGGATATCTCATAATTGATATCCCATTCTAATGATTAAGAAACTGTGCTGAACAAAGTGATATGAAATTATTATTTAATACACAATTTACAGTCCCTCTTGGAAATTGATCATGGGAGGGCACATTTTTGGTTAAATCTTCCATTGTATTATTCATGAAAACAGCATACATAGTAATTTACCTTTGTGCTTCCTTCAGGTCCTGCTGGCCACTGACTCCGTCAGTAAGCAGAAGCTAGCGGTAAAAATGGTGAGCAAACGGAAAATGCTGTATGAAGGCGTGGAGGCCGTGTTCTTGGAGCGCCGCATTTTGAAGATGGCATCAGGCAGCTTGTTTCTCACCCACGCTGTCTCCACTTTCCAGACAGAGGTAAAAGAACATTGTCTTTAGAATTTTAATGATATCTGGATTCTCTAGGAATAGAGAGTGTTGGGAGTACAGTTATGAGAATCTTCTCTGTCTATATTGTAACATTCTATTCTATTGTCCTTTCTTCCTAAAACAGGACCACCTCTGTTATGTCATGGAGTATTTGAGTGGAGGGACCCTATCCGACTTCCTTGATAAAGCAGGCCGGCTTGACATCAACACCGCAAGGTAGGAATTCAAAACCATGAACAGCCGGATATGGGGAGAAGGGGAAGAGATAAAATAAGTGGGGGGATGAGAAATGAAAAGAAGATTGGGGTATGAGGATAGGCAGTGATAGTATAGAAAATGCTATTATTATCTGGGTTGGAATTATATTACACAGGGCTCTAGGAAAGACAATGGTTTGAGTTTTATCATTTGGGGTTAACTTCATGTTTATCTTACAGGTTTCTTGCGGCAGAGATTGTCTGCGGCCTGCAGTTCCTGCATAACAATGGCATCATCCATCGGTAATTAATAGTCTTCCTTTACATATATTTATATTTATTGCAGTGTCTTCTCTCTCCTGCTTTGTCTGCGCCATGTCTTTCAATGCATAAAGTTTAAGTTCTAATTCTTCTTCTCCATACCATCTTTCTCTCATACTTATATTGACTTTTTATCTTGGAAACAATGTGTTTTCTGCTCTTAAATCTAATGCCCAGATACTGTATCCTTAGAAAGCCTTTGGATTGTATTTCAGTATTTGATATGCTGGTTTCATCATTAATGTAAAAACCCCACGGGCTCCTATTATGTAACGGGCAAAATAGAAAAAGTGTTTCTACAAATGGGGCAACTTAGTCCCTTAATGTTACCAGGGAGTCCCTGATCAGTGAAGCTGCGTTTCTTTAACAAACAGAACATTATAAGTAACTGTAAATGATTCTCTTCACAGCGACTTGAAACCAGAAAACATCCTGCTGGAC
This sequence comes from Spea multiplicata, assembly GCA_009364415.1. Classification (NCBI taxonomy): domain Eukaryota; kingdom Metazoa; phylum Chordata; class Amphibia; order Anura; family Pelobatidae; genus Spea; species Spea multiplicata. Next base: position 14,474 of record VKOC01014759.1, read on the forward strand.
GGCGCCGGCCATATAAGAATAGCTGATTTTGGGCTGGCGCTGGAGAACATGTTTGGTGACGCCAAAGCCGTTGGATATGCAGGAACTTTTGGCTATATTGCACCAGAGGTGAGGATTAGAGCTCCACATTCTTCACAATATCTGTTTTATTTCTCTGTATTTTAACAACTAAACCGACTTCTACCTTTCTCATTGCAGATGTACAGAGGCCAAATCTACAACCACTCGGCCGACTGGTGGGCATTTGGGGTCATTCTTTACCAAATGGTCACAGGATCATATCCCTTTTATTTTAATGACGATGACAACACTATGAAGATCTCAGTGTTGCACCAAACACCCAAGTATCCCGAGTGGCTCAGTAGCGACACAAAGGACATTCTTGAGATGCTACTGAACAAATCTGGCTCTTTTTGGATGCAAAAGGTGGCAAACATCAGATCCCACGCCTTCTTCAGAGGAATCAATTGGGAAGAACTTGAGGCTGGGAGAGTATCCCCACCATTCACACCACAAGCAGTAAGTATATAAGTACGCTATTCATTAGGGTGCACGGTGTGGGCTGTTGGAACCATGGAGATTGCGCTCCCGTTACACTCTAGGTAGAGATAAGAAGTAAATGTATATTTCAGACATGTTTGTTGTCCTCCATTGACTTTTTAAATTCTGCTTTCTTGTAGCCATCTCTGGAGCATTTGGCCAGGAACGTGGGCCGGAGCCTGCAGGTGCCAGCAAGACATCCATTGGAGAAGCCACTGACTTCTGAAGAACAAGAGAAGTTCCGCGGCTTTTAATTTGTGAGCCGATAACCGCTCACCGTTCTACCTGCACCTGCTGCGCTCTGAGATCCCCACCAAGAGCACGAACATCGGGGTTTTGTACAGTTTCTATACCTGATAATACCGAGAACTTCTGTAAATAGGAGACCGAAAGGATGATTAAGAAATCTGTACATTATGTAAATACATCAGATGCCGTTAAGTGCTCGTTGATCCAAGGAGAAATCTGATTGCCATTTGGAGTCAAGAAGGAATTTTTTCCCCATTGGAAGCACAATTCGAAATTGCTGACATAAGGGGTTTTTT